>PVJH01013616.1:19731-59890 GCA_004026705.1 Nesogale talazaci | reverse complement strand
ATTACTGAGACTGAAAATCTGGTGAAGAGTTTATTTTGGGTCTTACTACTTATGTAGTTTTAAATAAGATATTTGATTCCATGGGGAAATTGTTGGTTAAGAACAAGCTCCATTTCTCATTTTCTATTCTTGGGAACTGGAATAATTTAATGCTCTATTTGAGTGCAAAGTAGAAATAATAATAGGAAACACCTCCTCCACCCTCTCCCCCCCCCCCCCCGGTGATAGATAGATTTATTGTGCCAACCTGGCCAATAGGAACATGTGGGATTAATTAGGTCACAGTTTGATTGGAGAGCAAAGAGATGAATGACTTGGCAAGCCCTGTCTCTCTTTCTCTTGCTCTTGGTGATCAGACCAGCATGGAGCTGCTCGTTCTCTGCTTCAACTTGTGAGCTACACTACCTGTGGGACTGCCAAGCCATGGATCATGTTGCCAGACCTTGAGGTGCCCTCAAGACCCGCGTTGCCATGTTGCTGGTGTATACATCACTTGAGTTTGGGACTGTCGGATCCTGTCATCTTGGTGACTGTTGGTGACCTGCCTGCTGTTAGTTGCCTGTGGCTGGGCTGCCTACCTTGCTCTAGGGAGGACTCAACTGTCTGCTTACTTGACCTTGGACCCAGAGACCCTGGTGAATTGAAGGACTTCCAGTATATTGTTTCATGAAAGTAAGTTAAACTGAGACCTCTGTACTGCTGTGTGAACTAATTAGCTGTTATATTCCTTTGTGCTGTATATATCTATTCATATCTATGTTTATGTCTATATCTCTATATACCTATCATTTATCTATCACTAATATCACGTACACCCTTTTAGATCTCAGTGTTCATGTCTGAGGGGCACATGACCCCGTTGTTCTTCCTGCAGTCAAGGATGGGGCGATCTAGTGCCTCAATCCATTGTACCTTTAGACTTTCTGCGTCTATTTTGAGGCTACATCTCAAGCAGTTCAGAGGAGGGGCCAAGTGCTGCCCACACCCCCGCCCCAAATCCAAAACCTGCAATTGAACTTCCTAGGGATTTCTTGGCTTTGCTTCTATGGCTGGTCTGTAGCACTCCCCTCTTGGTTTTCATGGGCTGGTCAGGCTGGCCCCTTTCCCTGAATTGTACCTTCAGTGCTGTTCTCGGTAGCACTGTTGTCTAAGGAGAGGATGTCATGTCTCAGAGCTGAGGTTGACCCTGTGGTCCTATCTATGGACGAGCTGCTCCAAGCAGCAGCATTGTCTTCAAGGGTTGGTGTGCCAGAATGAGGTCTATTCTCTCTCTCCACTTCTTGTGGAGAATAACCAATACCCTCCCCTGGGGTGGATTAGTGCCCTATTCTGCCCTTGCCATCTTTTATTTCTCCCCCTCCCCACCCTCTGTGGACTGTAAAGGCATATGTGGAGGTGGTAGAAGATGTTTTTCTGCACTGGTGCTATCTGCATCTTTAAAATTTGTTTTCTTTTTATCCATTTTATCATTTATTCTTTTTTTTGTTATTTTGATCATTTTATTGGTAGCTCGTACATTGCTTATCACAATCCATACATACATATACTGTGCCAAGCACCTTCATATGCCTGCTGCTGTCATCATTCTCCAAATATCTGCCTTTCCACTTGTGCCCTGACATCACTTTAAAATTTGCCTTTTCTCTCTTTCTTTTGATGATGTGTGCATCATGGTGTTTGGCCTGACGCTTGTCGGACTATCTGGTCCTCAGCACGTCAACTGTGAGATATGTACATTTCCCTCCAGGTCCCTTCTGTAGTTTGAACTTACCTCAGTGAACTCATATTGTATTTGTTTTTTTTTGTGCTTGGCTAACCTCACTGAACACAAACTAGGAAATAAGGGGCTGCATTGCTATTTTTAGAGATGCATATTACTCCATTGTGCATATTTATATACCAGAGTTTTTTTTTTAAATATTCATTCATCTATTGACGGAAATTTAGGCTCTTCCCAATTCTTTGCAATTCTGAATTGCACAGTGACGAACATCAGAGAATTCTTTAATTTCTTCACGACCTTCAGTGGTTGGTGCATAAATTTGAACCATAATTGTATTGACTGGTCTTCCTTATATGCAAAGATGGTATTGTACTTTAGAATAGATCTCGAAATGTCTCTTTTGATGATGAATGGGGTATCATTCCTCTTGAATTTGTCACTCCCAGATAATGATAAACCTTATTATTATCTGATTCAATATGGCCCATACCAGGCCATTTCAGCTCACTAATGCCTAGGATATCAATTTTTTTATGTGTTTCACTTCATTTTTAATGACTTTCATATTTACCTAGATCATAATTTGTATATTGCAAGTTTCAATTTTTATATGTATTTGAAGCTGTCTCATTTTATCTTGAGTCATGTACCATCAGCAAATGATAGTCCCACAGGCTTTGCTCCATCGACATCATTAATGACTTTCCTTTGAGAAGGCAGCTTTTCTCCAGTCAGACTCAGATGTCTTCAGACCTGAGGAGCGCATCCGCTGGTCCTATTTATGACAATATTCTGCTTCCATTGATGAGATTTCCAGTACCTGACAATGTTCTGCTGCTAGTCATTATGACTTTGGTGGTTAATTCCTCAGAAGTAAGCCACCTAGTACTTCTTTGTAGCGTGCTTTGAGTTTGTAAGCTCTGCCAAAACCTATTCAGGTTAGGTGACTCTGTTCATTGAAATACCAGTGACATGACTTTCAGCATCCCAGGAGCACACAAGCAACCATAGAACAACAAAATGGCAAGGCATTTATTATATAATCTGAGTACATAGGAGAGAAATTTAATAAGCATTCATAGAATGAAGAAGACACCATTGAGCAATTTTTTATTTATTCAGATACAAAAAGGAGATGTTTTTTTTTGATACTAATAAAAGATTAATGGATTTTTTTCATAGAACACAATTCATAAAAATCATTTTATTGGATCCAGATTTTGGTTAGAATTTTATGACACAAAGTATTGTTTAGTAGAAGCTTGATTGCCCCACAAACCATTAGTGTCAAAAGTTCAGACTTTTACCCTATAATCTTCAATAAAAACAACCCTTACTCAATCTAATAATATGTGCACTTGGGTCTCTCTGCAGGTACAATAAGTACCTTATAAAAGTTCATGTAGAGGTTTATTTTTTCTGAAATTTTTGACTTTATTAATACTAGGAAGTTACTGATACGCAACCACAAGAAGAAGAGGTTTGACAACTGCTGCTGTTTTTAAATAGAATGAATTGACTTCTGGCAACAAGTTTGGAGTGGAAACCCATGAATCATGGCTCAAATTGATCTCCACTGTCCCGATTGAGGGCCCAGGCCTCTGTTACTGATCGGCTTCTTAGTGGGAGCCATGTCTTCTTGTCTCTCATTTTCTATCTTAAAAGTATCTTCTTCTAAGTGCTTAAAATCCGAGTAATTAGGTTATTGAACAGGAAAGCACAATAAAATGTTGTGGGACTGAATTAACCATCTAAATAAGACACTAATCAATCAGTGCTGACTTTTAATTGGTTCAGTGAGTATATCTATTAAAAATGAAATACCTTTAAAGACTAGCATCTTACTGATCAAAGCTCTAAGATCTGATTGTGTCCACTTTGGCAAAAATGTCTTAAGTTTTATGAACATCTAGTTTTTAATCCATCCCTTTGTATATTTCTTGAGTATGAACCAGCATGTGCAAATCAGAGACTGTGTTGCAAAAGTTAGATATTTTTATAAGATGTTAAGTGCTTTTGTTTCCATCTTAAAACTTAACAATTTCATTTAAACACCCTAAAATGGGAAAGCAAAACAAAAATGGCTTGAGCACATTAGGAAAAATGCAATGGTTTCTCTTCTTTTTCAATTTAGCATTCTTTTCCTGATACACTTATTTTATATTCATTCTTTAGAAGATGAAGAAAGTGGGGAGTTATATTAACAGCCATCACCACACTCAAGAAGCTTTGCTGATCGTTCAGATTCTCACCTTTATTTACTGAAGACCACTTAGCGTGAACCACACCCAGCGGCTGAGCCAAGAGCAGGTAAAGTCTTCCAGCACTACTTGTCAGAAATTTCTCCTGTCTGATGACTTTGAAGCAAGACTTTTTATGTTTCTTCTAGAGAAAAGGTCAACAGGACTGGGGCTGGTTACTGACTGACAGACTATTTTATACATTTAGGGCCATTTTTTTTTTCAGGTTGCAGAGTCACACAATTCACTTTGGTTCCGGTACAGAAGGTGCAGTTGACTGCTCACAGGCTCAGATTTAGTGTGTGAGGGCAGGGAAAGTCTATCAACTTTGAGGCAGTAATACTGGGAAAAGAGAAAAAAGAAGGAAATTGTGAGGAAGGATGAATACAGAATTGGTGGTGTATTTGAAGGTCCTGAAATGGCACCCAGGTCAGAAGCCTGTGCAAGAGCACATTGTACATCTCTTTGGGTGGATTGTGCAACCTGTAAAGTCCAAAGGAGCATGGGCGATGGAGTAAGTCAAAGGGAAGGCATACAGCCTAACAGAGGCCTCAGGAGGGACTCTCCCTTATGACAGATGTAGACCTTAGGGAAGGAGAGAATGAACATATGTGGCATAATGTCTCCCCATCTTCCCATCCAGTCTCTTCCTAAGATCCTGAAACCCCTTTCCAATGGATTTTCACCTCTTTGCCTGTGTTGTCTATAGTCCCTAAAGTGAAATACCTACTTCGCTAATCATTTCATACATTTATGTTCTGGTAAATGAAACAAATATTGTTTCTAGGCACAAAGAATTCAATGCTTTAGTGGGAGAAAGCAAGTAGTGCAGAAGAGAATAAGAATGTAAAACAAGGTGAATTAATGCAGAGTGATCAGAATGGGGTAACCTGTGCAGGATGTCTTTAGAAAGGGTATGGTGGTCATGTGCTTATGTCAATTGATTAAGATGATAATCATGTTAATATGATTAAGATGTAGAGGTGGAGTCTAGCCTTTAATCTGGAGATAGCCAATAGGGCCTCTGTGTGGGCGTGGTTTTCTCCTGAGACTTCTGGGAAATCTCATCGTATTTCCCTCATGGAGATGAGAGGCCATCTCCCCAGTTGTTGGGAGTCAGTCTCTGATACAGCGAACCATGGACAAGACAAGATGGCAGCATCCCAGGAGCTGGAGGAGCCGGAGGAGAAGCCACAAGGCCTTACTCTGATGGAACCAGGCCTCGAAGCTGGAAAAGTCACATGGATACCCCTGCCAGTGCTGAGTTGCTTCTACCACCACTGGATGCTGTTGATGGACCCTGAGCCCTGGAAGCGAGGAGCCATGGGGAAACCCCTGCCAGTGTACCCACTGGCCTGTGACTTCATGAGTCAGAAGGAGACAGTATAAACTGGTATTGGGCATATGGGCTAATATTGGACTTATAACTTTGAACTGGACTGGGTTGGGATGTTTTCTCAATGTTGCATCCTCTTGTATATAAACCTTTCCCGTGTCTATGAATTTGTTTCTCTAGTCTACCCGGACTAACACAAAGGGTGATTGGGAAGGTATTTTGAACTCAGACCTGGATGTCAAGAGAAACCAAGCATGTGTATATCTTGGGGAAGAGTATTCCCTCCCAGGGCTCAGGTCCATCAATAGCATCCAACGATGTCAGAAGCAACTCATCACTGGCAGAGGTCTCCACGTGACCTCTCTAGCTTCAGAGGTCTGGCTCCACCAGGGCCACGCCGTGTGGCTTCTCTGGCTCCTCAGATGCTGCCATCTTGTCTTATCTGTGATTAATTGTCTCTGAGACTAACTCCCAACAACTAGGGAGATAGCTTCTCATCTCTACGAGGGAAATATCGTGAAATTTCCCAGAAGTCTCAGGAGAAAACCATGCCCACACAGAGGCCTTATTGGCTACTCAATGGCTATCTCTAGATTAACAGGCTAGATTCCACCCCTACATCTCAATCATGAAATTAACATAAGCACATAATTGTCACACCTTCCACCCCCCAAAAGTGGAGGGAAAACGAGGGTGCATCTTATTTAAGTCCAAAGGTGTGGTACCCCAGAACATTTCAGTATTTACAATAGTTAGATCACAATAGTTTTTTTTTTTCTTTCTTTCCTGCTCTGAAAACTGGGTATGTGTTATGGTCAGGTGCATCTTATGGCTCAAAAAGTATGGTATTTTTCAAGAAGGAGGAGAATATTTGATCTAAATGGGATGTGAAGTATGAGAAGGAAGAAAAAGTCCAGGTCACCAAGATGTTGCGTCTGCTTTTCTAGATAACGTGGCACATGCTCTTTTCTGAGTTGAGCTTTCAGGGGTGGTGCCTATCAAGTGGTGATGCTAAGTAGGCAGTAGGATGTCTGAGCGGGCTTAAAAAATTGTGGAAAAATGAAATGAAAAGATAAAGGAATGTTCTATGCATTGTTTGAAGCCCCCTCGTGTATGAGTCTAAAGCTTAGGAGAGAGGTCGGGACTGCAGATACACATTTGAGGGACTTGATTGTATGTTGAATGGCCATCAAGTCAGCTCCAATGCATGGCTGTCCTGTGTACAACATAATGAGGCATTTCCTGTTTCTGCACCATTCTGTCTCTACCATTGTTGATCTGCTTCAGTCCGTTGTTGTAGCCACTGCACATTTCGAGTGCCTTCCACCCTGGTCACTTGTCTTCCAGGCCTATGAAAATACGGTACTCTGCTGTGGTCTAGACAAATTTCCCTTGGCTAATTTTCAGGAGGAGATTGCAAGGCCTCTCTTCTTAGTATGGCAACCTTACTTAGTCTGGAAGCTCGGCTGAAACCTGTCCACCAGTGGTGAGTGCCCTGCTGGTATTTAGTATGCTGGTGGTATCATGGCAGCATGCAAACAACCATTGTATGTCAAACTAGCAGATGGGTGGTGGCTTCAGTATACAGATGGCATTTAAAACCATGGTACTAAAGGAGATCACCCAGGCAGGAGCCTTGGGGTATTTTGATACTTGGATGTGAGGAAGAGGAAGAGAAGACCAAAGAAGAGAGAGAGAGAGGAAAAAATGGCCAGAGAATCCAAAAGGAAGCCTGGGAAATATGCTTGTGAAGAAAGTAGTTCAAGAAAAGAGGGAATGATTAATTGTCTCGAGTGTGGATGAGAAGTTAGATTAGACAAGGCTTGATCACCGCTTTTGACAAGACAGAATAAGCAGCGTTGATAGCGTAGTAGGAATGAAGCTTTAATTGGAGGCAGTTCACCAGGGAATGGGAAGAAAAGCAGCCGAGTAGTTCATTTTGGTGGGGGGAGGGGTTGTTAGAAATAGAACAAATAAACTATGTAGAGAAGCTAGAGGAGGTTGTGGGATTGTAAGATTGTCTCTGCTCCCACCCCTCCCAAGATGGGAGACATTATAGCATGTTTGTGTGCCATCGCCTATGATCCAGGGAGGAGGAATAAATCTGATGCTGTAAATAAGACAAGTAATGAGATCTTGATTACACGGAATGGAATGATCATAGGTTATAGGCAGAGCAATCTGTAATTCTCTATCATTTCACACCATCCGGGGTAAATTGTGACTATAGAATTATTGCAATGGAATGAATGAATCTATAACAGAGGTTTCTAACCAACCATGAGACCTGGAGAGGGAGAATTATATGATCTAGCAATTGTAAAGCACGATGTAAATAATCCATGAGCTTGGAGACTGGCAGGGCAAAAATAATTGTCAAACATGACCTCTTCACTGTCTATATCACTTCCAAGTCGTCTTCACACCCTCCTGCTTCTCTGAAGCCACAGACAGGAATGTCCAAGACCGTATGATCTTAGATGGAGGCTTAGTAGCATAGAATACAACCTCCCACCACCCCCACTTCCCATATTCTAGTGGCAGATAAAGACATTTTGCAAAGGAAAATTGTTTTAATCATCCATATTGGCTATCTAAATTGAACAAGTTAATGGTTCAGTGTTCAAATTTCAGATGTAATCTGATAGATTGTACTGTATAGTGTTCCCTTTCTCTCCATGTGGATTTTTAATTTGTGCCTATTGGGAATTAATATCTTCTCAGAGGGCATTTATGTATCTCTTCACAGCAAGAGTCCATTTATTTTTAGAATACAGTAGCAATAAGCGCTTTTGAGAACTGATTTTTCACAAGGCCCTGTCACAGAAGTTTACATCATCAAATTGAGTCCTTATGGAGTTAATATTATTACCTCCACCAACAGAGGCTCTGAGATGCTAAGTGATGCTAAGTGAGATGCTGAGATGTACATTTGTCAAGTCACCATTTTAACAATAGAACAAAACACTGCCTACCCTGTGCTGTCTTCGTAATTCTTGCTAAGTTTGAGCCCATTGTTGCACCCACTGTGTTAATTCATCTTGATGAGGATCTTTCTTTCATCACTTCCTCTTTGCTTTACCAAGCATAATGTCCTTCTCCAGGGACTGGTCCATCCTCATAACACGCCCAAAGTACATGAGTTGAAGCTTCCTTTTCCTCTTTAGTGTAGAGGGTTCTGGTTGTACTTCTTCCATGTCAGGTTTGTTTGCTTTTTTGACAGTCAATACTAGGATATTCAATATTCTTTGCCCAATTCATAATTCAAAGACATGACTTTTTCTTTTGTCTTTATTATTATTTTCCATTTTTCCCATGCATAAGAGGTAACTGAATATACTATTGCTTGAGTTAGGTATACCGTAATCATCACAGTGACTTCTATGCTGTGTTAGTCCAGGTAAACTAGAGAAACAAATTCATGGACATGCATATAGATATAAGGAAAAGGTTTATATACAAGAGGAATGGAACATTGAGAAAACATCTGAATCCAGTCCAGTCCAAGGTCATAAGTCCAATATTAGCCCATATGTCCAATACCAGCCTATAAAATCTGCTTCCAACTCATGAAGTCACAGACCAGTGGGTGCAGAGTCTTGTGTATCCAGTTGGGGTAGAGAGATCCTGGTGCTAGCAGGGGTCTCCCCATGGCTCCTTGTTTCCAGGATTCAGGGTCCATCAGCAGTATCCATTGGTGGTACAGGCATCTCAGCGCTGAAAGGAGTCTCTGTGGCTTCTCCAGCTACAGAGGTCTGGTTCCATCAGGGCAAGGCTGTGTGGCTCCTCCTCTGGCTCCTCCAGTTCCTCAGACACTGCTATCTTATCTTGTCAGCAGTTAGTTGTCTCGGAGACTGACTGAGAGTCCAGCCTCTCTTCTCCAATTGGGAAATACCACGAGACTTCCCAGAATTCTCAGGAGAAGCCATACCCACACAGAGACCTCATCGGCTACTCATTAGTTATCTCTAGATTAGCAGACTAGACTCCACCCCTACATCCCAATTATGAAATTTGCATCATGAATACATGACCACTACATTCACTCTTCAACACTTTAAAGAGGTTTTTTGTAGCAGATTTATCCAATATATTATATTGTTTGATTTCTTTATTTAGGTACTCATTTATTGTTTATTCTTTTTAAAGTGAATACTACAATCTTAAACTCCTTTCATATATTTATGCATTTTAAATTTACCAGTTTTATTGATATATAAGTCACATATCATATAATTCAGTGGCTTAAGCATATTAAAATGAGTTGTACAATCATCACCACAATCAACTTAAGAATATTTTCTTCATTCTTGTACTTACCATTATTATTAGCTCCTCATTTATCCCCCAACTTCTTCCCTAATCCTAAAAAATGAATGCAGTCACTGACTCTGTAGATTTACCTAGCTTGATTTCAAATAAAGAGAAACATACAAAATACCAAACAAAACAAACTCCTTCAAGCCAACAACCTAACAATAATAATAAAATAAGATTTAAAAAAATCCTGAATAGAAAGCAAATCAGAAAATTAACTAGAACAAATTAAAAATGGGTCAAAAGGGGGAACAAATGGCAAGGTGTTAAATTTTAACCTAACTAAGTGTCATGTGGGAGAAAGATAGGATTTTCTACTTCTGTAAAGATCTCCAGTCTCAGAAACTCTCTATGGTTGCAGAAAGTTGACATCAATCAGGGGCAGTGAGTTTGGATTTTGGTGTGTCTTGCATAATTCACTTTCTGGTGTACTCTCTGAGATAGCAAGGGTATTAACATCTCTGGTCAATTAATCCCGAGTCTTCTGCAAATTAGGTGCTCAGAATTCAAGCTCTAATACAATCCCTCCTCTAGTTTTGGACTTTATTGTTTACAATCCTTGAATCACACAGTTTGGAGTACTTTTTCCATGTGGACTTAGCTGATGCTTAACTTGAGTGGCTTCTTTTTTAAAGAAAACCTTTACAACCACAGATTATTCTTTCTGATATCCGAGTATCATCTGATTTCTTAACATTTAGCTGTAACACTGGTATCTTCAGTGATCTTTTCATGAGGGAAAGAACTGAGTAGGGCCCCATCATAGGAACTAATATTTGCTCTCTCCATCGCTTCTCCTCCCCCAACTCTTCTCCCTCCCCTCCCTGTTCTCTCTCCCCATGTCCTCTCCTCTTCCTTCCTGCTCTCTCTCTCTGTGGACCACCAAGCAGGGCTAAGCAACTGAGATAGATAGATCTCTCCTCAGCCAACAAGGCCCACAAGGAAAGCTGACCACTGTAACCCGATCCTGCCCTTACTGAAGTCATGCAAAGCATCAAGAAGACCACAGATTGCTAAGAATGACATCTCTAACTGCTGAGATATTTCTTCCATCCTTGATGCTGTCTAAGGGACACTCTGGAACTCGATCAAAACGGAACATTTTATCCAAAAGCAACTGGACTATTACTACACACTGCTCTTTTGCTGAAAGATCAAGATTTTTGGACTTATTAATTAATGCTAACGTAATTGGAATGACATTGATTTCTATGTAACCCTGTACCTAGATAATGTAACATTGCTTGATTGGGATTTGCTTAGAAAACGTTTCCAAAGGTCTAAGGGAAACATTTTTTTAGATGTTGATTATATTTCATGATTGGGATTTGATTAGAAAGCATTTACAAGGGTTGAGAGGAAACACTTCCTTAGATGTTAATCAGCTGAAAAGAGAAATTTTCTATACATCTAAGAAAAGCTTCTCCCGACACTGATATTATTAAGCAATAGGTGGAAGGCATGGAAGGACGAGATCCTCGTGGGTGGGTTCAAAGTATTTCTCATAGCCTGAGCTCCAGTCTAACAGTGCCGCTCATCGTCATAGTTTTTGTCCTGGCTATCCCGTGTTGCTTCTAAAAAAGTTAAGGCATGTAGAGGAAAATTGTACAGCCTCCGTGTCCCTTTTGAACTTCATGCTTGGAGCAAAAACTGGGGAGTGGTGAATGGGAAGAGAGGGTTTAGGACAAGTCCTTTAATCTCTCACTAGAAGCCTGTCAGGCTAGGTGTGAGAGTGGAGGACCTTCACCCGTGGGAGCTGTAGGTAAGTCCTCATCGCATTCTCATGATATTGACCCCCACTGGTCCATCCTGTGTGGTGCTGTCTTGCTCTTGCCTCTTACAAGCACATGGCTCATTGCTGTGTGGCCAGCAGCTTCACTCTAGAAGCAGATATCCCTACTGGCTTAATTTCTTCCTGCCATGGAATACAACTCCTCTCATACCTTCTCCCAGTAGCAGGTGGGCATGAACAGACTTTATCCCCCATGCCTGGATTCAACATGTTTACCCTAAGTCTGAATTTTTGGCTATTAAATTTGCCTTGATGGCTTTCAATGTATAGAAAATAACCACTCTGCTCCTTGGCTATTTTGAATTTTATATACTATTAAAGGGGGGTGGAATATAGAATTTTTCCACAATTATATCTCCTCCAAAATATTGAGCAAATATTAGAAACAATTTGCCAGCATTTGGTGGCAGGTCAGAAGCTTAGAGATATTCTCCCTAAAGGCTCCAGCTATCCACACACTATTGTCTCTCTCACAAAAGAGAGAGCTCATGCCCTGCTGTTGAGACAATGGATCACTTCCCCTGAAAGCCTTGGCAAAATCAAGGCCCCCCGCCCAAGGGAAATCAAGGTTAGTCCCACAGTCATGAATCTGGGATCTGCCCATCTTGTCACAAGTGGGACCCAAGTACCTCCCCTCCCTATTCTTGTTTATGTCCCTAGATTATCCCCCTTATTGCTGTATTACCTATAGCACAACCCTTTCCTGTGACAGATGTATGTCCTTACCTGTAACTAGGGGGTTTGCGTCACCAAAAGAGATAGAAGGCTGGGTCAGAATAAAGGAGATCTCTCTCGAAAAAAAAAAAAAAACAACCCTAAACAACCAATTATTTTTGTTTTATAAATAATTATTATTAGGTTAGGTATATGATTAAGTGAGGGTTCAATATTTTTTTTTATACACCTATGGTTTATATGTTTCTGGTTCATTATAGAGATCTCACTATAATTTTATTGGAGAACATTGTAAATCACTCCCACGAAGCATATTTTTTAATGTTTTAATCAATGTATTTTTAATTATAAACTTTGGGGGGAGTTACCTTTTCTACCCACTTCACCGCTGCTTCCATTGACATTGACTGGATTTAAGTAAAATGAAACCCTTGACATTCAGATAGTTTTGGGCATTTATCATTGTTTATTCGTCACTATTCGTGCTAAAGGGTGTAGCATTTTATTTTTGTCAGTACTTACTTCAAATCATCTTTCAGCAAGCCAGGTGATGAGATATGCATATTAAAGGTTGTTAACGAGTCTCCCACTAATTTAGAAACTTTCTTCTTCATGTAAGGCACTTAGATTATTTGCTCACCCTGGAGATTTATTAAGCATGGTGAAAGGGTGTGACACTGAAGCACACCTATTCTGTTTTAAATCACACAGTCTCTCTGCTCTGTTTGAATGACCGCCTCTTGGTCTATGTACGGATTCTCAACCTCACTGCCACTGAGGCGCTCCAGACTCACAGAGACCCTTTAGGGCAGAGTAGGAGACATACTTGTGGGTTTCTGAGACTGCAACTGTGAATGAAAATCAAAAACCTTCCAGGAGACTTTCTTTGCTCCTCTGAGCAGCTGGTAGTTTCAAATTGCCAACCTTATGATTAGGAGCCCAACACATAACTGGCTATGCCACTATGACTCCTCTGACTACACTCTGAATGAATGTAATGAAATGTTCTGGAATTCCCATTTGTCATGATATTTTCATAATTTTCTATTGTCCACACAGTGAATGTGCTTTCATAGTAAGTGAAACACAGAAAACATCTTTCTTGCATTCTTGGATTTCGAAAAATTCTATCTGATGCCAGCAATCATATCGCTCATTCTGTCTTCTCTTCTGAACTTGGCTGAAATTTCTGGCTGTTTCTTGTTGATATACAGCTACAATCATGTTAAAAATTATCCTTAGCAAAATTTTACTTGTGCGTTGTATTAATGATATTGTTCAATAATTTCTGCATTCTTTCCAATCGTGCCCAATTTGGTTCATGCTATTGTTGGCAATCCCCGCAAGGTACCATGACTCATTCCACATCTTTCCCATGTTTCCTGTTTCCATCCCTCCTTACTTCCTAACCCTCTGAACATTTTCCCTGAATAAGTGTTCCCATTTTTATCTTAAATGATCGTTTATTCTTACAGAAAGCTCCTTCACCATACGTATTTATTTGGCATGCTGAGCAAAGAAGCCAAGAAGCTGGACTACCTGAGGAATATGGCATCAGGTTGATTATGCTAACACAGGGTGAGTTCACTTCCAGACCTCAAGGATGACTAAAGGCCATAGTTGTTGGTGTTTATCAGTCTCTAGCCAACCAATAAGCCACCTCTCTTTTATGATTTTGCGTTTTGCTCCATATTACTCATCTACTTTCTCTAGGACCATCTATTGTGATCCCATTCAGATGGCTAGTTCAGGCGTCCTTCAACTATAGCCGGAGGGCCACCTGCGGCCTGCCGAGGACATTTATCTGGCCTGCCAGGTGCTTTTGCCACTGTCCTACTTAGCTGCTGACTGATCCCAGGCCTGCATTGAATGTGTTCATAGTTGTTTTGTTTTTTTAAACTATAGTCTGACCCTCCAATCGTCTGAGGAACAGTGAACTGGCCCTTTGTTTTAAAAGTTTGAGGACCCCCTGCTCAGTCCTTTTAGCCTCAAGACTGTCAAAGCTGAGTGTTGAGTGGTCCAATCCATTGGATTAATCATTTCCATGCCTCTTTGCTTTTCTTTACTCGTCTTTGCACCAGGCACCTTACATGACTGCTCAGTTTAGCTGATTAAGCTTCACCATTGTTCCTTTCCAGAGATTTAGTCAATTTGATTCCTGTGTGCCCTATCTAGCAGCCCTGGTGGCACTGTGGACTAGGTCAGCATTTCAAACTCACCAGTAGTTTCTTGGGAGAAGGATGAGGCCATCTGTCCCCATAAATATCCACAGTTTCTGAGGCCCTAGAGAGCAGTTCTACTTCATCCTTTATGGCCTGTGTTAGGTTGCATTCTCTATAGAATCAAAATAGGGATGCTTATGTGTATATATAGAAAGAAGTGTATATCAAGAAATGACTTACACAGTTGTAGATTTGGTCAGGGCATCTGGTTCTGATTTGTAGGTCAGATGTAAGTTGCAGGCTTCTCTGACTCATGTGGTTACAGAGGCTGATAGATAGGAAGCAAAAGGAATAAGCAAGGGGGTCCCAGGCTGGTGGACACCCTGAATAAGTGAATTATTATTCCTGAATAAGTGAATTATTCAGGAATCAGCTGAATGAATCAGTCCACTGATGGCTCCTGAGATGACAGGAAATCCAATAGGAGATTGACTAGCCAGACACAAAATCTAGTTCTGGCAGAAAGTGAAGGGACAAAAACACACTTGGTTCAGCTCGGGATCTTTCTCAAATAAAAGGATACACCCCCAAGGAAGTGTCATCATGTTGCAACTTGTTGCTAGGCTGTATGTATGTCACCCATGTATGTCTGGTTGACAAACTCTCACCTTCCTATGGCTGCTATGAGTAGGTGTGGGGACCAGCCTCCACAATGGAATGGGTCCTGAGGGGAGAAAGTAGTAAAGAACAGAGGAATGTAATGCGTTTTGTTGGTACTCTGCTGAACCCTGGCTGACTCATTCCTTCCTTGTGACCCTTCTGTGAAAGAATGCCCAATTGTCTATAGATGGGTTTTGAGTTTTCTGATGTTTGGTAGCTGATTCCACTGACACCTCATGATTACACAGGCTGGTGTGCTTCTTTCATGTGGACTTGTTGCTTCTCTGCTAGATGGCTGCTTGCTTAACTTCAAATTTTTAAGAGCCAAGACACTTTATCTTTTAATAGCCAGGCACCATCATTTTTCTCCACCACATTTGCTTATGTACCCATTTTGACATCAGTGATCATGTGGAGAAAGTGAGCATCACAGAATGGCAGAAATAGGGGAAGAACTAGGTGGCAAACACATTGATAGAAGTACAAATATAGCTCTTTCCTCTATTTATTTTTACTTTCTTCCTGTCCCACTATCATGTTTGACCTTCATTTGACTCGCAGTACTTTCTCTTGGCCACATTGTACTTGATCAAATTCTACCAGGCATTCTACTCCCTCTTTGTCATTGATTTTAGATGTCTTATTGTTCCTTTGTCCTGGGTTTTGCTGGCCCTCCTTCTCTTTCTCCCACCTTCTCCTGCCCCATGACCCCCTGAAGATGCTGACCCTGCTATTTTGTCCTCAGCATTCCTTATCCTGCCTATCTTATATGGATAGCCATGAGAAAAAAAGAAAGTAAGAAAAAGCCTATAAATAGTTCCAGGTCTGTATGCTGACTTCCTATTGGATCTAGTGAAGTGCCATGCCTTGCACACCAATTCCAAAGTCTATTTTGGGAATTCCTTGGATACTTCATTGCTCTCTCCACTTGCTGCTCTGTGGTGCTTCCTCTGGCGTGAGGGGGTCATATTGGGTACAATTCTCCCACTATGTCTCCAGTGCTGTCCCCCTTAACATTGTGGATAAGTAAGGGGGCATTGTGTCTTGTGGTGGGGCCAGCCCCTTGGTCCTCTCTCTGCATTGGTTACTCAGAGGAAGGACCAGAAATACCGACCTCAAGGCTGGGTGGGCCAGAATGTGGTTCTCTCTCTCTGTCTCTGCCTCTCCTGTATCTTCAGTGCTGTCCTCTATAGTGCACTTTTGGGGGGAGGGGGTTGAGGTAGCTGGGAGAAAAAAAAGGAGGACGTGGATAGTGGAGGAACAGGGTACTAATCCACACATGGGGAAGGTATTGCTCACATCTTCACAGAAAAGCGAGAAAGGGACCAGACCTCAATCGGGGGCACCAAGCTTCAAGGGCAGCAGACTGGCATGAAACAGTGAACTACCCATCCATTTCATTTTTGACGACTTCCAAATTTTCTGAACTTAAATTCCATGTTGAAGTGTATTTGCAGCTGTTTCCCCTCATCTTGAATTGTGCTGCATCAGCAAATAAAAGTCCTAAATCAGATTTACATAACTTGCCTTATGTCACAAAACTGAAAAATGATAAGAGTTGGGATTTAGATCCAGGGAGCCTAGTTCTAATCTCTCTGCTTTTATCTAGTGGGTTATAATTTTGAGTCTCTAAAGGTATAGAGATATTATTCCATGCACACATAAATGAAGAACAAACAGATATAAGTATGAACAAGGCAGACTGCCCAGAAAGCAGGGTATGCATACACCTACTAGTGCTTACTTACTAAGGCATAGTGAATATTTTCACATGTGTAATCTGTCACTGACCATAATTCTCATTCTGAAATTTATCACTTTCATTATGCCTCCGTCATGCTTATTTTATAATTGAGAGTTAACATTGCAAACAAATGCAAACTCAAGCACAAATGGTACCATAAGCTGCTCTGCTCTTAGAAACTACTTGACAATTGCTTATTGTAGTAAATATTTCCTGTCTGTAAATGTTTTGAATGACTCTCGTGTCTGCTGTGTTTTAGGGACTTCTGCTCAGGTGGTGGCGTACAGTGGGGTGTGGTGAGTGGTGATTTTTTGTCTTTTTGTCTTTTGTAGGTTTTTATCGCCATAATGTCCGTGCACGTGTCTTTCTTTGGACTCCTGTTCGCTAACATCAGGGCCAACATATAAGCACCGAGTTAACTAAATTCATTACTCCACTATCCATACATCATTTCTCCTGGAACATTGATAGTTGCACTTCTGGACTTTTCTTCATTGTTTATCAACAAAATATAACCCTATGCTGACTTTTTCTATTTAGTGCCTCTATGTTTTCATGTCTTATAAAGTATAAATATTATTCTTTCGAACATGCACATTTCTATAGTTTTATATATGAATGTGTTAATGTCCCTACTGTTTCCTTACTTTACATATGAAATAAAATTGCAAAGAGAGTCTTGCTGACAAACTTCTGTACAGATCCACTCTTCTTTAATTCTTATTCCTGCAAGACAATCCTAAGCCAAATAGGCCAAAAGGCAAAGCTAAGCCACTCTAAAAAGGAGTTGCTGCTCCAAGTTTGTTTTCTAACGTACATATACTAACACCAACCAACCACGTCTACTTGCAAGCATCCTCATTACCACACAGCATTGTCCTCTCAAAGCTATTTTTCTATTATCATGAAAATTTGTATCATAGCTTTAATTTAAAACCAGTCTTATTCTGTTTCTATTCTTTTGATTCCGGGCTTTATGAAAAGTGTAACAGTGATGATATTTTTGAAATATATTAATGTTCTTTATGTGTTTGTACTTCTTTTTACATGATTCTTCTCCTATCCAGCCAGAGGCATCCAATGCTTTGGGGAAGCTTAGGACTGTTAAAGCAGAATGAAAAGAGAGAGAAGACCAAATGTTTAGCTTTTGAATTCCAAAAATAGGACTTCTGATCTGCATTTTAAAAATTGTCCCAAAGGATAGGCTTTCTTTCTATTTCAAAAAAGTTTTCAGTTAAATAAACACACTGACAAAGAAGTGCACAAGTCATATTATATGCTTGTTTTCAGTTTTATTAGTTTCTGCCCACTTGTTTGTTTTTCCCTTTAAAAATTTACTTTGTTTAATTTTTCCACTAAAAACTATCTTGAGAGAATCATTAAGATCACTGCTCTTCAGTCCCTCTTCTTTTCTAGCTTGTGTACTATGCAATTATACAATTAGCTGTTTCCTACAAGTTATGTTTTATTTTATTATACTTCACTTCAAAGTAGTCTATGATTTCCATGGTGACTTCTTCTTTAATAACTCATGGACTTTTTAAGAATATGAGAGTAAGTAAAAAAGTCTTGGCCCCAGGGCTCCAGTTTACTCATGGATGGGATTATACCAAACAAAACATTCTTAAGCACATCTCTGCTATCAGTGGATGGACAGAAGACAACTTCTCTCAGCAATATGCTTGTCTTCACCTGGTAGGGCTGCTTTAAAATAAGGCTGATGAGGAAAGTAGCTCTTGAGGTGATCTATTGGGTCAGTAAAATCGGTCAAACTCAAGACAGAGACGTTAGCTTAGAAGATTACGCTTCTTTGCGATACCAAAAGGAATCATCTTAATAAATTTTCTTCAAGAGTATGGAATGATCATGGGGGCTTATGAGGAAAATGCGGTGGTGAGAAAATGGACAGAAATGCTTTGCCACAGTCTTTATTTTTTATTATTACAATGCACCTGATTATTCCTTGATGGTAGCAAGGGCTGTCCTCTGAAAGTGTTGTTTGGAAAGCTCGTCCCATTCAAGCTGCAACTGTGATCTTGCCCCATCAGCCTTCTCTCCCCCACCTGTGCACCTCACTAAACCCAAAGAACTTCTCAAAGAAATATGATTTGAGTCTCTCAAAGGTGCCACCACGGTCTGTGGCAGTTACACAATCTCCTGTCAACTTGAGTGAAGGGTTAGAGTCTTGCCTGTTAATCAGGTTGTCGATTGATGACTTCATTTGGAGTCACAATGGTGATGAATAGCTCGCTGAAGGCCAGACCCACTTTCTCAGCCTTCCCTTTCATGCTGTTGAAACACTCAGAAAGCTGGAGGAGACACAAGGAGACCCACACCAGCATTGAGATGCTTCCACTGCCACCGAATCCACAAGAACTTTTCCTCACTGGCCTGTGATCTCCCTGCATTCAGCATCATTGCATGTGCTGTGTGAGTCTAAAGAGGAATTTATAGACTAGTATTGGACAGATGGGCTGATAACAGAATTATGGACTTGATCTAGAGTGGATTGAGATGTTTTCTCAATATACAATTGCTCTTTTATATAAAGCTATTTCTTCTACACATATGTGTCTATGAATTTGTTTTTCTAGTCAACCCAGACTAACACACTATCCCTGGTATCAGATGGCACAAAAGGTTAAACACTTAGCTACCAGCAGAAAGGTTAAAGGTTTGAACCTACTGCATGGGTCCTGAGGAGAAAGATTGCTGATCTGCTGTAAAGGAAGCAATCAAGAAAACCACACAGGGACAGTTCCATGACACATAGGGTTGCTATGAATTGGACAGGCTCCAAGACACCCAGCAATAATAACAAAACAGTGCCCAGTATTCTAGATACTCTGTATGACAACAATAAGCAGAAAGATCCTTTCAATAGTTTGCAGCAGAAAGAGAATTATCTGATTTCTGAAGTCCCTTCCAGATTTGTGAGCCTAAGTCTCAGAGACAGCCTTTAGTATCTTAGGCATTCATGGTAAGTTTTCTCTATTCTTCATCCTATGATGTGATATGGAGATGAAGCTATTGTTTTGAACCTGTAACTTGTGGTACTGACTATTAGATCCCTTAATTCATATATATAATTTTAGAATGATCTCACTTCCCTCAACAGATTATGGACCTTAAAGACATTCACAGGACTTGGTAAGGTCAGAGGGGTGGGGGCAGAGAATCCAGACTGTGAACGTTAAATACAGCTTTCAAAGGATTTATCAGGTAAATGTTATGGATTGTTGTGATTTAATTTATGGGATTAGTTTGACTTTCAATTACCAAGTATCACATTGAATCACTTTATATTTTGAACTTTGTAACTGGGACTCCTTACACTCGATCTTTCATTTGGAGAGGGATTATCAATAATTAGACACTGTGGCCTTATTGATCAGCTGATCAATACTCACATTAATCACCAGTGGTCTAAAAACAATTCACTCTTTGCATTAAAAGGAACCAGTGTGATCAAATTAGCATCTTTTGTTACATACTGAGCAAAGCAGCAGTGCTTCAAAAGAAAGGCATTGCAGGAAGAGAATGAGCCTACGGGTGGTAAAACCTTGCTAAATAGAAATGGTCCAGTGAAAGTCCAGTCTGCATAACTTGGTCTTGCTCTGGCATTTGTGTCATTTAGTAAAAAGTTATTAGCAAAGAAAAATGAGACCACATGAATGTAATGTTCCTTATACTGCATTCTAAATAAGTGTCCTTCATTCTTATACTTAGGCCAGAAGCCGTGTTATTTGTAAAGAAAATTCAAGTGTCTCAGGGACTCTAGAAAAATAGCAAGTGTTTATGTGTAATAGCCATGAAAACGATTTGCTAACCATAAAAATTAAGAGTATGAGCTGTGGAGTTGGAAGTTTGGGTGGCATAAGCAGTTTGTGATCATCTACCAACCCAGAGATTGGTGGTTTGAACCCACCCAAGAGCTCCATGCAAGAGCGGCCTGGTGAACGGCTCCTGAAAAGATCAGAACCAAGAAGATCATTTAGAATAGTTGCACTCTGTAACAGATGAGGTCACCATGACTTTGGAACTGACTGGACAGTAGTCCAGTCAGATAATATGATAAACCGGGAATCCTGGCTTCTCTGGTGATACTTTTCGGTGATAGGCTGCTAATAGCAAGAAGAGCCATTCAAACCCACCAGCAATTTTCCTGGAGAAAGATGAGGTGCTCTGTTCCTATAAAGATTTATAGCATCAGAAACCCAAATGAGGTTGCTATCGGTGACCACGTGTATAGGGACTGTGAATTGAGAGTGGCATGATAGCAGTACACCTGGTCTGGTGGACTAGTTGCTTAACTTCTCATTGGTTAAAGTGAGGAAAACAGCAATGCTAGTGAGGAACCCTGTGGGAGTGTGGGTTAGGTGTTGGGCGGCTAACCACCAGGTCATTGATTCGAACCCACTAGTTACTCACATAAAGATTTTTAGTCTTGGAAATACTCTATGGAGGTCACCATAGTTTGGGATTCACTCGGGGTGGTCTCCTCCCCATGACGCCCCTGTAAAGGGGTGACCAATTACCCACCAGTGGGCCTTGGGTCCCCACTCTGCTCTCTCCCCCTCATTCGTAATGATGTGATTCTTGTTCATTGATGCTCAATATCTGCTCCCTTCGGCCCCTCTTGATCACCCAGGCTGGTGTGCTTCTTCCACGTGGGCTTTGCTATTTCTGCACTGAAAGGCGACTTGTTTATCTTCAATCTTTGAGACTCCAGACATTCAATCTTTTGGTAGCTGGGCACCATCCATTTCTTCTACTCTGTTTGCCTCTGTATCCATTTGTCTTCAACGATATCAGGAGTCAATTGGTCCATTGATTTTGATATTTGTTCTTTGATGCCTGATACCTGATTGTTTCAGCACTTCATGATCGCACAGGCAAGTGAGCTTTTTTTATGGTGGGTTTTGTTGCTCCTGAGTTAGATGGCTGCTTGTTTATACTCAAGCCTTTAAGATCTTAACAGTTTGTCTCTAAATAAGCAGCCGTCTAAGTGAAATGTCAATTAAATCCACATGGTAGAAGCATGCCACCATCAGTTGCTAAAGAATCATATAATCTGAAGGTGAAGGAGGGACCAGTAACTGAGTCTAAATTGTGAGACTTTGTGAGAAGGTTATGGATAACAGTGGGAGTCCAAGATACATTTCTGGGAACTATATAGGAAATAGGTCTCTGGTGCTCTCCCTCTATCCATAATAGAGGGTGGGAGGAAAAGAGTTACTAAAAAAATACATTGAAGAAATGAATATCAAAGATCAAATAGATAAACCTTACTTGAATGGTTAATCCCCTCAATATCCCCCATTCCTTATCTTTGATAAACTACTGCATCAGTTCTTGTTTCTGTTCATACACTCCTTCTGTAATTTACAAACTGGGATTTCTAACAGAAGCAATGAAAAACAAAATCAAAATGAAATGGCAAAAAGAAAATAATAATATAAAATAAAAATAAGAGTAGGAAAGAAAAGACTACTATCAAATAACAAAAGCTGAGAAGAAATTTCTGTCTTGGAATAAGTAAGAAATATTTGGGCTTAGAGCAAATTCAGGTTGGGTCAAGAGGGAGGTCAACTGACCATGTATCCTATTATACCGTAGTTTGACTCATCATAATCAAGTTTACAATAATCTCTGTCTGATAGTAAAGCTGTTTGAGTCTCTGTCCTATCACTAGAGGGAATCTCCCAGAGGCATTATCTGACTATATAATTTGCAGATGGATTTTGGGCTCCCACTGTCCTCCATAACTTTCTACAAATTTAAACCCTGATACTTTTTCCTTCATCATATTTGGATTTCGCTATCATCATCATTGGATCATACAGTCTGGTGTGTGTTTTTGTTGTGAACTTAGTTGACACCTCACTTAGATGGCTGCTTGTTTGAATACAAGCCTGTAAGACCCTAGCCATTATTCTAATTGATAGCTGGGCACCATCTTCTTTCTTTACTACACTTACTTTCGGTGATCTCTTTAAGTGAGTGGGGCATGTTATAAGAACTAACTGTTCTTGGATTGGGGAGAGAACCAAGAGGGAGCCCAGAATCCATCTGCTTGTCCATGGGTTATGAGCAACTCTGGTTTACTCTATTATGACCCAAACTGAAACCAACAAGAACAACAACAGTCAACCAAACAGATCCCCAAAACAAGAAACAAAAGAAATGAGGAAAACATTGTCAAACATCCCCCTTTGGTATAAGGCAGTTGCATTGACAACTTCAATAATATATCCAATGATACAGAATTTAAGATGCTGTTGATACAAGGAGTTTATGAGAGCATAGTCCAACTGTGAACTGCAATCCATAAGTTGTTGTTTTGCATAAACTGAATTCTTGATTGACGGAGCTCGGTTTACATTGAGCATGGGGATTGGTGCTAGGGGAAAATTTTCTGAGTCATTTCTTACAAGGGCAAGTCCCTGACTCTCAGATTAATACCTGTCATATTAATACAAAGGGAGAATTGAGATACTAAATATATGGTGGTTCTGGGTCCCCTTTCATTGAACACCCATTTAGTCAGGGGTCTCACCCAAGATCCAATGACCACCATTTCCACCATCATGAAGAACTCATTCCTTTGATTCCTCTCCCCTCAGAAATCTCAGATGTAAATCTGAGGGTACAAGTAGTTTTGAGGTAGGGCCTGGTTCTTTTAGTAACACTTCCATGTTGAGTCCTAGTGGTATGGTTCTTGGGGGATGCCCTGTGAGGTCTGCATCTAAGGTCATCGTAGTACTTAGTCCTAGGTACTGAGAGTTGGGGAGAAACATATTCAAAATGTCTACTCAGGAACAGAGAACTGGGTTTATTCTCCCTTTAAGTCCCCTACAACTATTGTTATCATCCTTTGCTGGAGTGAGTTTGCTCCTCCCCATTAATTCAGCATACCCACCAACCAAAATATCTGTGTTTCTCCTGAAAGATAGAATCTCCCTTCCCTTGGTCTTAGCTTGGTTTTCCAGAAAGGCTCTCCTCATTCCTGAGGAGGGCCCATTGATTTGTTGCAGCCTTGTCTCAGTCTTGGATGGTCTTCTCCCTTTCCCCCCTTCTTGAAGGAGTGACCTCGATCTTCTCTTTGGAGGTGATTCTTATGAAGTGCACACAAAGGGGGGAAGTATGGCTCATGGCCAGTAAGCAGACATTCTACCCCTTTGTTTGAGAATAGGTTTCTGATATTGGTTTACTTAATGTTTCTTCTTATAAGAGTGGACTCATAGCAATATTTGTGATTGGCTAATATCACTCAGCATAATGGCTTCCAGACCCTTCCATGTCACGTAGCATTTCATGCTATCATCACTGAATTTTAGGGATGCATAGTATTCCATTGTGTGTATGTATATGGTTTCTTTATCCATTCTTCCACTGTTGGGCATTTGGGCTGCTTCCAGTTTCTCGCTATTGTGAACTGTGCTGCTATAGCAACATGAGAGAGCACACAGCCACTCATGCTGTTTCTTACTTCCTTGAGGTGTGCCTAATAGTTGCTTACCCAAATTTTAGAGTTATATGATTTAACATATTTTTGCTTTGAGTTCCTGAGTTTTTCTTCTGAAATAAAACACTACTACATGAGAAGTAAAATTAAGTACTAGACTAGAATTGATATATATTACTTCATGTATATGTAATAATACAAATGAAGGAAATCAGAAATGAGAATGTTTAGATCTAGTTTTAAAAGTTTATTTCAGTTATGTCAATATGCATTATGCAAAAGCACTTATCTGTCTAGCATAGAAAATGGCAATTATTGAAAATGTAGGTTTTCTATGATAATGAGCCTTTTTAGAATTTTCCATTGCTTGAAGAGGTACTTGGGTAAATTATGCTTTCCTAGAAAATGATTTATCTTATACACATTTTAAGATTTATTTGGACAGATTTAAGAAAAAGGTTACTTTGAGATTTAAAGATGTTTCTCTGTACCTGAAGTTATTCTAAATCCTATCTCTTATTTTACATATTGTTTTTTCTTGATTTATTTTGCTAATATTTTATGTATTTTATTTTTTATTCAAAGAACCAGCCTTTGATCTAATTTATTACCACACTTCACTGATTCTAAAATACACTCTTTTCTCATTTAAATATCCTTGAAATTACGATATACATTATGTCTATGATGTGTTCCACTTGATTAACTAACGTTATTTAACTCTTTCATAATTTATTATGATTTCATCTTCTTTGCAGTGCCTTAGGACTATTTTGCATATTTTGGTAAACCCTGCTGGCCTCGTGGGTTACATGTTTGTCATGCGACCATGTTACATGTTGCCAAACGTCAAGATTAACAGTATGAAACCCCCAGAAGCTTTGAGGTAGAAAGATGAGGATTTCTACTCATACAAAGACTTGCAGTCTCAAAAAGCTACAGGAAACAATTCTACTCTACTCTGTAGGGTGACAGGATGGCTATGAATCAGAATCGACTCCATGGGACTGAGATTTTTTCCCTTTTCCTTTTGGAGAAGGCGACCGTGTGAAGTAAAGGCAGTCTGCATCCAGAATAATGTATTTACAAGTATTGTAGGAGACCACAACTATAAAAACAAACACCAAGCCAAAGGCAGGCATTTATTCTCAGGTCATTCTAATCCAAGTATCCAAGTGGCGCACTTGCTTAAGGCTCATGCATATAGCGCTCTTTAATTTATACATTTTAATAACCACTCCAACAGAGGAGGCTTTATTTCAGCTGAGGTCAGCGTCTTCTGTTGGGGGTGGGGGAGGGAAAAGACCAATTAGTTCCTGCCATATAACACTGTTCTGAGGTTACCCCAAATCGACAGACACCACTACAAGGGTGCCTTGTGTATCTTATTGGGAATTCAATTCTGGAGATGGGGGTGGGTGGATATGTCTGTCTCTGTTGGTAGGTAAACCAGGTGGGGCAACCTGCCAATGAAAAAATGCTTAATATTACTTATATAGACATCCCCCCCTCAAGGAGAGACTACACCCAGTATTACGTTCCTAATTGGGCATATTTGGTCTAGTTTCTTTCAGCCCCTGGTCATGCAGGCAACATGTTAAAGACAACCAGGACTTTTTACTCTGTCAATTCTAGGTGTCCACATCCTTTATAGGTCATACCATACCAGAAGGCTCTGGTTTGGAAAGCCCACTAAACAATCCAGAGTTTACCTGAACCTCACCTCTAACAACTTTAAAGGGCTAAAATACTCCCTTAGGCTTAAGGCTGGAAGTGCTACTATGAGAAGCAGATGACTATTCTCCCCAGGGTATGGATACGGAGATTGTTAGGTTTTGGTTCAGATCTTTTGCTTTGAGGTTGCCCAATGAATGGTGGCTTGGAACTATGATATATTTGCTATTTTCATACTTTCTTTACTTTTTTTTTAACAACATATCTTAGTCTAGCAGGCATGGGTCTGCTTTTGTGAAAGATGGTTATTAAAAATTTTGCCCTAATGTTTTGCATACATCATGTCCAACCCCTTGACTTTTTGATCTGTGCAAGTCAACAATCCATGTATTGTCATCTAAAATACTCTTTGACCATGCACTTTCCTTTTTAAAACAGTATTTCAAAATTTATAGCATTGGCTAAATTAATAATATTCTCAATAGAATTACCATATTGCCAGGGGGATGATTTATAATGTTCCTCAATAAAAGGATAGCGTTATCTCTAAAGTGGACCAGGGACTTATGTAAACCATAGATATATGAGTGGATTTTGAGCTTGCACTTAATCGTAGCCTTCAACTGAGATAAATTAGTTCTTACCACATGGCCCTGATCAATGCTTGCCCCCATGAAGTGGTCACTGAAGATACGGGTGCTATAGCAAAGTGTGGTGAAGAAATCAGATGGTGATCAGTTTTCAGAAATAGATAGGTTTTGATTTAAAGACTTGCTTTAAAACAAGAAGCTATCTAAGTGAGGTGTTGCCTAAGTCCACACAAAAGGAGTACACCCACCAGCCTATGTGATCCAAGGATTTCATATCATAAAATCCAAAACCAGAGGAGGGAAGTATATTAGTTTAAATACTGAGCACCCAGGTTGCAGAAGATTATGGATGAGTGTGAAAGTCCAAAATCCATTTGCAAGGTCCTTATGTGGATTAAATTTCCAATGGATTTCCTTGATCAAAGTCCAGGGATATAAATAACTTTGCTATGAAGACACAGTGCATTGAAATGTGGACTGATGCAGCTATAGTTAGATTAAAATTCAGTACCTTATTATGCTCTCCCTTTTGATCCATTTAAAATTTGTTCTAGTTTTTATTATTTTCTGCTTTTTTTTCCACTGAGGTTTTTAGGTTTTTCTCTGTTTTCTTTTTTGCTGTTGTTTGCTCTTTGTATGTCTTTCTTTATGTGAAATCCAAGATAAGCACATCTATAGAGACAGAAACTGGATTTATCGTCTCTCGTGGTTCATGCAGGAGGGGTTGGGGGGAAATAAGGGACTAATAATATTGAGTACAAGACATAACAAAATGTTCTAAAATTGAATGTGGTGATGGCACAACCTGCTGTAATATGTTTAAAGTACTAGATTGCATGATATGTGAATTATATGCCAATGAAACTGTTGAAAAATTATATATTGAATTCCTCTTTCCTTTCACTAGTAACCTGCACTCATCAGGTACTTGGAAGAACATGGGTCTGCCAACTGGCAAAGTTCTGCTTTTAATCCCAGCTCTGCCACGCGCTAGCTGCGTGAAACTGAGCAGTGATTAGCAATTAAGAAAAAAGACTGATGTTGTAAAGGAAGTTGTACATGTGAGAATCTTAACAGAAAAAACCTTAAAACACAGACTTTATATCATACTATCATTTTATCTCATACTGCATAACCTGTATTATGAGGTAGCAGGCATTTTTTCTCAGATTGACTTTACCTGGAAATAATCCTGTTGATGGCCTGGGCATTATAAGTCAGCAACTTTGAAAATAATGTGTGTTTCTCTGACTCTTCCATCCTTTTCACATTCATGCAGGTGCTTTTTACGACAGAATTTAAAACGACTTTCAAATCAATATGTTCCTTTTTTATTTTTGCCATTAACACCAAGCAAGCTTTATCATCTAAACTTAATTATATGAATTAGAATATGAAAAAAATTTACATAAGTGATACATAACGATTAGTCATCCAACCATTTATTTTCGCACTTTACCGCCATTATTTTGTGATTTAATTGTTCTCTTTTATCTTCTAGTTAGACAGTAAATTCTGAGAAACGAAACCCAATTCACAGTTTTCTTTTTGAAAACTTTTTTCTTGTGCCCAGGGTGCAGGTTCTTAATGTAGATTAGACTTCCGCTCCACAGTACATGCACGTTTTGTTCTGTCTCCACGATGTACCATCTGTTATCACGCGTCCTGCCTGTGCTTCCCATTTCCATTTCTCATTCTCTCCTCACACTCCTGTCCAAACCGGCGGCCATAGTCTTGGACGTTCTGCATTGTCACCGCCTGACAATGAAGCCTGAGCTTTTCGGGATTCTGAGTTATGTTCCATATTTATCTCCCACTCTCTTCAGGACCACTTCAGGGGTAAGCATTCTACTCACCAATGCAGAGGCATAATTAAGCAAGCACCCATTCTCCGGACACTCAGCAGTGATTTCTTTTCCAACAGCGACACTCTCACTTCTTCACGCCTACTTGTAAGAGTTCATTGGGGGATGGCGAAGGGGGAAACCTATTTTCTGTCACAAAAGCTGAAGGAGCAGGATCTTTTCTTTCGTGTTTAGGCATGGCCTAAGGTCATTTCTAATGCGACTTTAAAATAAGTGATCTCAGAAGGGGACAGGGAGGTCTCAACGCCTGCACTGGGGACCGAGAGATCAAGGTAAGCACATGCTCGCCTGTGCTTACTTCTCATCTGAAGCGAACAATTGATTTGGTGAAAAGCACATGAAGCTGTTCATGACGGCTGAGACAGTAGTGGTACTACTATCCTAGGTACTGTATCTCTTCCAGGAATTGTAAATATAGAAAGCAGGCTCTGATCCTGTGGGAAGGTGCTGTGGGCTTGGGAGAGAGACAGATGCCAGGCAGACCTCCAAGCGGAACTTTTGATGTGAGGAATAAATATGAAATTCCTCATTATGGACAGTTATATAAGCACAAACGAGTCCACGCTTACTTTCTTATTAGGTATCCAGCCCTGGTTGTGAGTACTGCTTTGGGGGCCACCTCCCACGTACCTGCAGAGTCTCCTTGAGCTTCCTGTAAGGGCTGGAAAGCTTTCCATTCGTTTGCTTTTGCTCAGAGCAACACAGAGTTGGTTTATGTTGTTTGCAAGCAAAGATCTGTAACTGATAGAGGATGTGTTTAGAGGACCTGTCGATATAATAATATTACTGTTAGCTTTCATTTATGGGCATCAGCATGTCTGGGGGTGGCGGCTGGTGGAGGGAGACACCATTTATTTCTAAGTCTACTTTAATAGACAGACGCAGAAACTAGTAATAGAATTTTAGTGACTTGGTCCAATCACCTAATGCACTTCCCAAGGTCCATACATCACTCTGAGTAAGCGCCGCAATGAAAGCGTCTCCCCGTGGTGGCTCAAGCCCAAGCAACCTGGCGGCCAGGCAGCGGGCTTGTCTTGGACGAGTCCATCCTGGCTGCCCCACCACACAGTCTCCCGGACTGTCACTCAAACCACTGGCTGTCACAAAGGTCACCAATTCACCCAATGGCTTTTAATAATTTGGCACTACTTTGAGATGAATAATTTATAATCTCAAAAGTAGGAGACTATTATTTATGGTTAGTAGCTGTGAAATAATGAGGCACATGGCTTTCAGGCCATTTTTATTACAAGCCGTGTCCATACAGGTGTTGGGAGCTAAAATAAAGGAAAGGAAAAGTGGATTTTTTTCCCCCTCAAAGATCATATCAGAGACAGAAATGATATATCACAGATGAGAATAATACTGGCTGTCTCTTCAAATTTATCCATTACAAACACCACACCATTTCTTTGAAATGGGAGCTTACAGCAACATTCTGGCAGTTTCTTGAAGGGAGTCGCTTTCACTTTCAGCAGAAATAAAAAACGAACTTGTTTGAGCTTTGAGTCTCGGTTCCTACTGGGAACGAGACAATTAAGCATCATTTTTTTTTATGTCCATTGTGAACTTTACAGAAGAAGACTGTTTTGTCAATGTAAAAATTTGGAAAAAATAGATGTGTATAAAGAAGAAAAATCACCTGTAACGCCATCAAGTAACTCCCCACCAAATAAATCCTAAGGTATACAGCTTTAGATCCTGCTACCCTTGACTGTTTCTCACATAACTAGCGCATTTTTAAATGATGGTAAATATTCCATTGCATTGATTTATTTCTCTACCATTTAATAATTTAGTTTTTCCTCTAATTCCTCATTGATATGAACAACTACTTGGGGAGCATTCTTGAACCCATATCTCTACCTATATTTCAGATTTTTTTCTCATGTGGGAGTCCCAGGAGTGGGCTCTTGAATCAAAAGACAAGAACTTTAAAAATACTCCTGATATTTCTTACCTAAATGCTTTCCAGCAAACATTTAGCAACATATAAGCCTATGAACCCCAGCTTTTAAAATATATTGTCAAGTTCATAGCTTTAATTCACAATTTTTCATGAATAGTAAGTTTGAATCATTTCAATGTGTTTGTTAGCTATTGATATTTATTTTCCTGGACATGTTTACTAGTGTCCTTTGTCTGTTTCCCTTTTTATATGAGGGGTACTTCCTTTCTTGACTTGTAAGCACTCTTTATATATTAAAGCTATTAACTCCATTTGAATTTTATATTGTAGATCATGAGGGACCTTAGAGGGTTTCTGAGCAGGGAAATGCTTTGATGAGAGACATTTGAGACCACATCCCTGCTGAAGAAAGGAAAGATGGATGGTTGGAAGAGGATGGAGGGGAAGAACCCTGCAGGGAAGCTAGAATCATGCCCTAAATAGGGGAGTGTCCACAGAAAGGCAGGATGGCTCTCAGGGACGTTTTGGAGGAAGACATGGAAGGATTTGGTGACTGCTTGGAGATAAGGAGGAAAAGAAGGTGAGGGAGACAGATGAATCTGAGACAGACCTGAGGGTTATAGCATCAGCGACGCAAGCACCCCTTGCTTCTATTTAGTGCTGTTCTGAGGGTCTGTCCTGACACAGATGGCAGGAGCCAGGCTCAGAGGAAGAACCCCTCCTTTTGCACTCCTCTTAGGGGAAAGTGCAGCACCCTTTCCAGGCTGTTGGCACTGGAAGCAGACTGGCTGGAGTATACATGATAGTCATTTCTCAAGACAGAGAGTTACTGTGGGACATGGGGTAGGGTCCTCCATTCTTATAGCCCCACCCCCAACTCTATTTCCCTTTGTGGTTTAAAATATTAAGTAAAAGAATGGACATAATTATTGAGTCTTATGACTGGTGAGAAGTCAGTGCTTCCCTTGTTGCTATTATGTGCCATTGGGCTGCCCATTCTGGACAGTCTTACCTTCAACAGAAGAAAAAGTTGCCTGGTCTCGCTTCACCCTCAGGGCAAACTATACGTGTGCATTCATGAATGGGGCTGTTGAGTCAATCCACCTCATTGAGGGTTTGCTTCCTTCTCTCTGTCCCCCACTGGACCAATCAGGAATTCCTTTTCTAGCAACTGGTCTTTCCAGCTGGCGCTTCCTCAGTAAGTGAGGGGAAGCTCATTCTCCATGTTTCTAATGCGCATCCTAGTTGCATGTCTTCTAATACTAAGCTGGTGGTGTCTCTTGAAAATCCATTCTTTATTCATTGCATTTTTCTGAAGAACACCATTCTAGTGCATCATGTCTCCTCCCATTTCTTTTCCATTGTCTAGCTTTTGCCTACAGGTCAGACAATTGAAGTTTACTTTTTAAATTGATCATGGTGGGCATTTTGGTGCAATTTTGGGGATCTAAAACTAGTAACATTCCATGTTAACTTCAAACACTGCACATCCAGTGACTTTTCAAGGAAATTCCAGGGCTGCAAATTCACAAAATAAAGATCATCCATTTCAGAAGTTAAAAAAAAAAAGAAAAAGAAAACCTAAACCATCCTGTGTTCATAAATTGAAAAAGAAATGGAAAAAATGAACTATTGCACTTGACTGTTTTGCTTCAAATGGCATCCCAAGCATTTCTCTGCTTCATTTTATCTACACTTACTTATCTACATTTACAAAGCCTAATGTGACTTGGTGCATTGTAGACTAATTAGGCATTGCATTCAATGCACAGTATTTGTCAACTATATTAATATTTCTCATAATTAAATATTAATGTATGCAAATCATATGTATGTGCCAACTAGAGATGTGTGGAACTCTGGCCAGATACCCAGCAATCACTGTGAGTGTGCAGTCTCCTTAGACAAGCCGTAAGCATTGATTCAAGTGAGACCCATCTCTTAAATGTAGAAGTTTAGCCATATTACAGGGGAACTGCACAATGACAGTGTCTTAAATGTTTTCTGAGACTGATGACCTTGAGCAAAATGTCTTTCTAGATGGAATCAAGTTAAATAAAGCCACAGTGATTGTAACTGTTGTCTCCAGCAGCAATTCAGGAAAGGCACCTGACAATTGGCCTGTAGGGGAGTGATTGGCCTAACTAAAGCATGTGTGCATCCTATGTCTTCTTGAAAAGGGGTCCAGAAATGTGAAATGCAAAAGGAGTGTGAGTTTTTTTTGATGAAGGCACATGTGACTGTGCACACTGAAATATTATGTGGACCCTTGGCCCTCTCTCATCAGGATTTGATTGATGAATTTTTGTTGCTTTCTTCCTAACATTTCCCTTATGCATTCTTTATTAGCATCTCCCTCCTTTTGGAAGGTAGGGAAACAAAAACAAGTTGGCTTGCTTTCTTAGCAATTTCCCCCCTTTGAAATTCAAAGCTTTCTTACTTTCTTGACACTTGGGAAATTGTGTTGTTTTAATCAGCAGGAAGCACTTGTGGATTTAAGCATCAAAATAAGATATGAAGTAATTGTAGCACATTGAATCAGAATTCATCAGTCCATGTTAGTAATAAATAAATAGACAAATGAGGGGAGCAGAGGGTACATCTCTTCCTTATGGTAGAAATCCAATTACAAATGGAGTTGAACATGTTCATAGGAAAAATGGCATTAAAAGACAATGGAATAGTCCCACGAACTTTTGGAAGACTCCATATTAAATGTAGATGCAATGCAGACTGACAAAGATGGAAACATCACCATTTTGTATTCATCAGGTTGGAATCATTAGTAGGTACTCAAAGTAGTGGGCAAAAATCTGATGAGGAAGAGGATCATTTCAGAGTTCAAAGTATCTCCCTCAATTTATTCATTAGTTGCACAAAGAAAATGGTAATATTAAAGTGAAAAAACTGACAGATGCCACCTGAACCAAATGATCAAAGTGAACTTCATCAGTAATAGGACAAACCAACATCCTGAACTTCCAAAGATGATGCCCTGGGGACGATACAAGATCACTTTTGCAGTGTTCCTGCCAAAAACTCATCACCTGAATCTAATCTAATTATGAGCACATACCAGACAGATCCAAATTGAGGGGCATGCTACAAAATAACTGGCCTGTTCTCTTCAAAAACATCAAATCTTGAAAGACAAAGAAAAGCTCAGTAACTGCTTTGGATAAAATAAGACTAATGAGACGTGACAAGTAAATGCAATGTGTGATCCTGATTGAGTCATGGATTGTTGGGGAAAATTGCTGGAAAAGACATTATTAAGAAAATTGGTAAAGCTAGAATATGACATGAAGATAATGGTATTATATTAATGTTAGAAATCCTGACTTTGATCGCATTTTCACACCTGGGAAATAGATCCTGAAGTTTTAGCAAGTAAAGGGGCATTATGCATATGACTTACTCTATTGATTTTGAAAAATATTATGTGTATATACATACATGTATGCCTACATATACATTTATATACACACATATTGCATTTCTATATTTATATGGTACTATGTATAGATGGAGTGAGGTGGAGAGACATGTAGTCTGGTCAACTAAATAGCTCTTTTATGAGAAGCAGGGTGATTTTTTGTTCTGATAGGCACACACTGTTTAAGTTACAAGAGGAATGGATTGACTGATCATAATTAGATTCATAATAATTGTTTTCTCTTCTACCCTCATTGACTAGCTTTACCTATGAAAGAACCTAGATTGTTTTCTGGGTCTTTTACTATATGATTGGCTATCTATGTAAAGAAAAAACTGTTCCTTTTCTAGAAAATCATAATTTAATTTCTTTTCACATTGGGCCATTAGACTTCTCTCTAGCTCTGTGCAGAGTGCCAATTGCAACAAACCAGCCCAAGGAGACTGAGATCAAACACTTCTGATGCCAAATGTGTGACAGATAATGAATGCCCCTCCACATGCCAACTGTGTTCTGTTGAAATCTCAACTTTCTTTCCCTGGTCAGTCAGACCTCAGCTGCTCCATTTAGCCCTTTCTCTATTATCCTCATTTATCTGGAGCTACGTCAACCCGCCTAATAATCTATTGGAATGATTTTAAAATTTCAGAGAAAAGGGTTTCTCATGCAGCATATAAAAGATTGCAACACCAAAGACAAAATTGGGGAGGGATCTTAGTGTAGAGCTTCCATATCTCCCAGACTATCAGTTACCCTCCCTTCACCCAGGAAACTCCAATGAGCCAATGGCTCTCAAGAGTTTTATTGTCATAGATAGATTGTCATGCCTACTGAGATGATTCCTCTTGGCTTGGTCAGCCCCCAGTCATTGGCTTCAGGTATGGTCAGACTCTGAGAAACCAGTAGAAAGAACATGGCAAGGAGGTTTCACACCTGCTATATTAATCTCTTCATATAGTACTACTGTGACTTTGGCAGTGTTTCATGTATGTCTTTAAATTTCTTGTTAAAACTGAAGAATTGGACTTTTAATTCTGAAACCCACGATAATACAAGGCTTCAAATTTTTTTTGTGGAAAAGTTCTATTACCTTTAATACCATTTCCTCATAAATGGTTTGAAACTTATGTATTAGTTATTAGGAATATATATCTATTCCTCAACAAGGGTTGCAGCAGTATGTTGACAGGGGGCTTCTCGAGGATCAGGCTAGATTCAGAAGAGGACATTACTGATGTCAGATGGATCTTTGGATGAAACCAGAGAATATCAGAAAGATGTTTACTTGTATTTTATTGACTATTAGAAGACATTTGACTGTGTGGGTCATGACAAACTATGGATAGCTTGGCGAAGAACTCTACTGTGATCATACAACTCTACTCTATGTGGATTAAGAGGCAGTTGTGTGAACAGAACAAGGGCATGCTGCCTGGTTTTAAATCAGGAAAGGTGTGTGTCAGGGTTGGAGCCTCTCACTCTGCTTATTCAGTCTGTATGCTGAGCAAATCATCTGAGAAACTGAATTATATAAAGAAGAATGTGGTATCAGGGTTGAAGGAAGGCTCATTAGGAACACAGTGATATGCAAATAACTCAACTTTGCTTCTTGAAAGTGAGGAGGACATGAAGCACTCGCTGATTAAGATCAAGGATCATAGTTTTCAGTATGAATTGCAACTCAATGTAACAAAAATAAAAATCTTCACAATTTTACCAAAAGATAACATTATGATAAATGGAGAAAAGATTGATCTTGCCATTGACTTAGCCTTAGTTGGATTTACAATCCATGCTCATAGAAGCAGCAAGATATCAAATGACTTGTTAAATTTGGTAAGTCTGCTGCACAGAACTCTTCAGAATATTGAAATCAAAGATGTGGTGTTGAAGAGTAAGTTGCACCTGACCCAAGCCATGGTCATTTCAAATGCATCATATGTATATAAAAATGTGGACATTGACTGAGGAAGATAGAAGAATTGATGCATTTGAATTGTGGTGCTGGCAATCAATATTCAAAGCACCAAGGACTGCCAAAAAAGACAAGCATATCTGTCTTGGAAGAAGTACAGCCAGAGTGCTCCTGAGTGGCAAGGATGGTGAGGCTTTGTCTCACATACTTTGACCATGTTGTCAAGAGAGACCAGCCTCTCAAGAAGGCCATCGTGTTGGGTAAAGTAAGGGGGCAGCCAAAAAGAGGGAATCCCTCAAAAGGATAGATTGAGACACTGGACTCAAACATAGACACAATGTGGAGATGACATAGGAAGGGGAAGTGTTTCATTCTGTTATGCATAGAGTCATGATGGCTCAGAACCAACTTGATGACACCTAACAAGAATAAATGTACATGTGTATGTATCTGTATATATGCTACATAAGCATATATATAGCCAATATGCATATGAGGGTAGTCCCCCCCAAATGGAAAAGGCTCCTCTGAGCCTTTCATAGTACATGCTTTTCCCAGTAGGCGAACATAGAACAACTCGCTGACTTAGTGTAACCAGTGACATCACCTGGGAAGGTTCTCTCTGGTCACAGTAAATTTTTTTGTAAAAGTAGTTTCACTCGAAGAGCCTCATTTTTTTTTTTGTGATGACTGATTTAAGAGAACAGTATGTGGTTCTGAAATTTTGTTTCCTGCTGGGGATGGGGGGTGGGAGGAGTGCTGCAGGAACTATTGTGATGCTGAACACAGCTAAGGACAGTGCTATGGGAAAACTTAAGTGTGATTTTCTCCTTTCAGAAAAGGTGAAATGTGATTGATGGCAAACCCAGTTCTGGATGTCCGTCAACTTTCCGAATGGATGAAAATGTCAATTTGTGGTGTATTTGGAGTTCACTCCACCAGGTCAAGCGTTCTATTTAAAGGTTCTGAAAAGACTGCGTAACTGTGTGACAAAAAAGGCCTGATCTATGGCACATGAGGGACTAATTTTGCTCACACAGCCATCTCAGTGTGCCAGTTTTTGGCAAAAAAAAAAAAAAAAAAGCATGCCTTTCTCTCTCTCTTTTTTAAAAAATCATTTTATTGGGGGCTCTTCAAAACTAGGAGGGGTTGTCAGCCAACAGAACAGATGAGTTTGGAAAATGTTTTAAAAATGGATTCCTAGATTTGACAAAAGCATTAAGGGTAATGGAGAGTACTTTGAAGGTGATCAGATTTTTTTATTGTAAACAAAATTTAATTACATAGTTTTGAAAAAATTGGTTACACCCTCATACACACATACATACATATATACATATATATATGATTGAGGAGAAATTTTATTCATTTGAAGAGACAATCTTGCTTTATTATAATTCTTACTGGTCACTCAAGCAAAAAGTAGCTGTCAATAAACCTCGGTCTCTTTTTTTCCTCCCTGGAAATTATATACAACTCTTTCACTCTTTTTTTCCTTGATTTTTATGAAAAATATGGAAGTGACAATTTTTCTTATCTAAACAATTTTCACAAACACCAGGCTGGAAATTTCAACTTACCATTATTATGTGAAGGGGTTCAAACATATTCTTGAAAGAATTCTATTATCTCTCAATTCTATTTCCCATGAACTTTTTGAAGCTCCCTCATTCATATGCCTAGGAAGTATGCTTCAAAAACTCAGAAATAAGGTGAGTGGTTCTAATACATCTAAAGGAAAAGCGACCTCAGAAATTTCATTTGGGGACAGAAGACTTTTGTTCCAGCCTGGAATGAGTTTTATGACCTCGGACCAAATTGCTTTCCCTGAAGACTCTTGCTATTGTTGTGTACCTGCGATGAATAGTGACCCTCTAAGACAAAGTAGAAGTGCTTGCTCCACAGGAGAGTCAAGGCTATTATCTGTGGTGTGTCTGGTTTGAACTTCTGACAGTTGGGTTAACAGCTGAGTATTTAGCCACTGCACTCTCAGGGAATCTTTGCTTACCTTAGTCATCTGAAATGCTTGCATCCCATGGGAGTTTTATGAGAAGTAAGTGTGAGAAGTGCACACCACAGATTTGACGTCAGCAACTGATTGGTCTTTGTTCATTTATTTACTTAACAGTAACCACGTTGACGATGTCCCAGGCAGAGGGCATTTATTTGTCTAGTGAACCTTTTTTCCGTAGTTTGGGTCAAGTTCTCTGAGCACATTAGTTTTCCACTCAACAATTTATGCACATTTGTTTGGCGACACCCCTTCAATGTCACAATACTTTCTAATACTTCCTCCCTGATTCTCGATTTCCTTCTGCTTTTTTTTTTTTTTTTTTTGCTATCTGACCTTTGTTTTGCGGAAAATGTTACCATTTTGGTCTTGTGTGGTTCATGCCCAGAGGAGTATTTTCCTCATAAGTGGGGGTGTTCATTTATAGGCCTCTTGTCTGAAAAGTGCTCTTCAGTCCCAGATATTTAGTTTCAAGTTTGAAAGTGGTCTGAAAGTCATAGCTTGAGGCTTCTACTAGTATCTATCAGACTGATGAGTCTGGTCTTTTTCATGATTTTGAATTTGGATCTATGTCTTTCTCCCAGAATCTTCTATTGTGATCCCGAGGAAGGCAGTTGTTAGTGATAGGTGGGCACCATCAAGTTCTTCTGTCCTAGGCTAGTGGAGGCTGTGGTTCAAGTGGTTCCTTAGTTCTTTGGACCAATTGTTTCCTTGAGATTAAGATTTTCTTCACTTTTCTACTGAAGTGGCAGAGAACAATAGCTGTATCATGGAAAGCCACTCATAAGCTTTTAAAATCTTGGTAGGATGTACTTTTAATTGTCATAACATGATCCTCTTGAGAGTACATGATATCTGACCAGTTTTGGAAAGTTATTAGGTTTGGACTCGTTCTTGAAAATTCCCATCACCCATCAAAATGAAATATGGTTTAAAATTCCCTTTCAAGATGCATGAAGCCAGTTTTTATGTCAGAGCTTCCAGGAAAGAGGGACTAGCTGTTTGTGTTTTAGGGAAAAAGTAATAGACTCTCTATGGAAAGTCTACATTTAAAGTCATAGAGCTAGGGAATTTTTCGAGGTTGGTTTTAAATATTCTGATACAAGGACAGCATAGAGATACTGTTGGTGATTCACATAAGTGGCAGCATTTCCTGGAGAGAAAGTACTCAGAGTTAGACCCAAACCCCAAACCCATCGCCATCAAATCGATTCTGACTCACAGAGTGAAACTATGGATTTATAAAAAAGTCTCCAAGGCTTTAATATTTGCAATCACATCTTTCTTTAGCAAAATATCTGGTGGGTTTGAACTGCCAGCCTCATGGCTTATTGTTAGGACTTGAGCACATGGAAAACGATTATTCATGACATGTATAGTGGCAAATGACTAGACTTAACTGGACAGTACCATTTTTGACTTTTCATTATTCTGAGAGCAACCTTAGGTAATTTATTCCTCCTTCATTTAGCAGACTGTCTCCATTTTCAAATATTCATATCTGAAATGAAAGATCTCCCAACAAAATTAAGTAAAAGCATCTAACCTTGAGTCAGTTTAGACTTAATGCATATCTTTGTCATTTGTTTCACAGTTTCATGACTCAGAATGATTTTAATTAAGTTTTCAATTCAGCTCACTTACACTGAATTTTTCAACATCTTCCTGAAAGTGGACAGGGAATTTCACTGAAATGGTATTTAGCATATATTTCTCCCCAAAGCAAACAGTAATAGTTACTTCTCCTTATAAATCAGAGTAGAGGATTAGGAAAATAGTGAACTACCTAATCAACTACGCACCAATCTGTAATAAAATCAAACTTGGTAATTAATGTAGTCAATTTGCTAATTAATCATTTGGACTTATTTAAGACTTATCGGTACTTTGAATATTCGATTTGGTTACCACTACACAATTCCTTTAGATGCCTGTGACTTTTCTCATGTCAGTTCAATAGTGTTGCTTCAAAGAGGTACAAGGCACTGGCTTCACTTCTATATAACTTTATTCTGAGGCTGCAGCAATGTGTTGTGAGCTTCTCTGTAGATATTAGGATGAAATTTAATCCAATGTAGTTAACCTCCTTTGTGTTAAGTGCCATCAGTAGATTTTGACTTGTAATGACCCCAAGTAAAACAAAACGAAGCAGGACTCAGTCCTATGTCATCGTCACAATTGGTCTTAAGTTTGAACCCATTGTTCAAGTAGCTGTGTCATTCCATTTCCTTGAAGTTTCTCCTCTTTTGGCCGACTCGACTCGCTGCCAAGTGTGATCTCTCGCTTTCACGCCAAAATAAAGGGATGGGGCGGAACTGGCACCATCGTCGGCTCCAGCTATACTTCTTTCAAGACAGATTTTTTTTAAATTCATTTTATTGGGGACTCATACAGCACTCATCATAATGTATACATACATACATACATACATACATACATTGTGTCAGTAGTTACATCTTTTCTGGGATGGGGTGGGGTGGGGTTCTTTTTTTTTTTTTCTGATTTGGGAGAAGTAAGCCAGTTTTATAGGGCAAGCAAGCTTAGGCAATTAGCATATCGTGATCTTCAAAATTAACAAGTGAATGGCAGCACAGCTGCAAGTCAGGCTTCAGAGGCCAGGGCTGTTTACAGTTACAAAGGCG
>PVJH01013616.1:0-19631 GCA_004026705.1 Nesogale talazaci | reverse complement strand
CTTCAGGCATATCCAGCCTGTAGCCAGGTCAAGCATGTCTGGGCCGGATGGCTCCTGACAGGTTACCCTTTTTTATTTTTTCAAGTAATATCCTCCAGGGAACTCCGCCTGTCTTAGGTTGTCAGGACACACACTCAGTCCTTACTCGTCATCGGTCAATGGCCTTCTAATGTCACCATGGCCTGTCTTAGGTTGGTAAAGAGTGCTCCCGATCTTACCCGTCATTGGCGGTCAAGTTCAGCTCATGGAGGCAGAGGGTCTTATCACATACTAGTTGTGTGTGCCACTCTGTTCGAGATCTTCATCTCCAAGCGACAGTAATGAACTTGCAGGGGCCTTGCTTGAATGGTCTCAGTCTGTAACTTAATAAATGCCATGAGGTTGTTGAATAATACTGGCCGTAATGAAAGCAAAAGCAATAAACTAACGAGGGGGCCCCACAGTGGCAAGAGGTAAGGCAACAGTCCATTGAGCCCGGTCCACAGTGGAACGGTGGTCAACTCCTTTCTTTTCTTCTCCGAGTCTTCTTGCAGCCACTTGATTTTGTCTCTTACGATTCCAGATTTGTTGGCATAAAGACAGCATCTTTCCTGTAAAGCCAAACAAATACCTCCCTGCTCTGCAGCAAGTAAGTCTAAACCTCTTCTATTTTGTAATACTATTTCTGCTAAAGAATCTACCTGTTCTTGCAAATCTTGTGTAGTGCCTGATGAGGCCTGCATATCCGAGACTAGCTGCCTAGATAACTTGGTATGTTGCAGTTCCAAAGGCCACTGCAGTACTGGTCCCTAATCTTACAAATAGGTCACCTAGTTGCACTGCCCTTTGGCTCTTCCTGCCATGTAATCAATAGCAGGGATAGGGACAGGTTCGTTTCCAGGAATAATTTCTATGTCTGGAAGGAGAAAGGCTAGCACACATAACTCTGTCCAAATGCCAGATTTGTGTTTTCTTCTGGCACTCTATGGCCAAACAATATCCTTTACACCATAATTCAAATGAATCAGTTCTTCCCTTTCATTGCCTAGCTCTTGAATCCATATGAGGAGACTGAGGTCTAAAGCCTTGGATCAGGTGCCTCCTAGTTCTCAAAATGACATCTTCTTTCTTTAACACCGTAATGGAGTCTTGGGCAACAGATTTCTCTCATTTAATTACGTGGCTGCTGCTTTTATGAGTACTGATTATAGATTCAAGTAAAATGAAATCGTGGGCAACTTCATTCTTTAATCCATTGGTCATATTGTTGTCTATTGACCTGGTTGTGAGGATTTTTGCTCCTTTGCATTGAGGCGTAATGTGTACTGGAGACTTTGATCTTCATCAGTAAGTGCTGGAACTCCCCTTGCCTTTTAGCTAGCATGGCTGTGTCATCTACATATTGCAGATATGAAACATCTATCATACGAAATATCTATCAGACATATCGATGGCAGTGAATTTGGTTGTGATGACCTCATTTACTGGGTACTCTCTATTCCTCCATTGAATCAATTCTGACTCACAGTAACACTTTGAGTTGGCTCACAGAGACTCGTAGTCAGCTCATGCTGACTCAGAGTGACTGCACCTCTTTCGGGGCGTGGAGAGAGCCCCGTTTTTCTCTCTCTGAGTGGCTGATGGTTTAGAATTTGGGTCCCTGCAGTCAGCATAGTGCATAGCCATTACACCATCAGCATGCTGGTGGCATAGTGGTTGTTCTCCACGTTGGGCTGCTATTCACAAGGTCTACATTTTGAAACCACCCTCTAGTGCACCGGGGAAAGATGGAACAGGGCCATTCTTTGCAGTCCTCCAAAGGTTGCTGTGCATCCAAGTTGATTTGATGGCAGTGAGTGAGGTTTTCATCAGGAAACATCCTTGCTATTTCTATCAGGAAATGTACATTTCAAAAGAGGCATTGACTATGCTGTGGGATGGTTGGGAGGGAGACAATGCCAGTCAGACTACAGATAAAATGTAATATGGCATAAAAATATGAAATATGGATTTCAGTAATTTCTCTGTTACAGAGCAATTCCTACCTGGCCACTCACACCCTTCTTACCACTGATTTTGGATCATTTGCTGTTCCCTTATCCCTGGACTGGTCAACACTACCTCCTTTCCCCCCACCTCCCCACTTCCATGTCCTCCCAGAACCATCAGTCCCATTGTTTTCTCCTCCAGACTGTTCATCCAGCCCATCTTCTATTGATAGACCTGCAGAGATAATAATATGCAAGCCCCCAAAACCCCCAAAAACAAGGCATAGCAAAGCAAAATGGCAACTGAAAAACCAATGACAAAAAAGGGTAATAATAATCAAGAGAGAAATTACTGAGACCCAAATGAAGACTGAGCATGATAGTGGGACAAGAAGAAAGTAAAAAGAAATAAAAGAAGGAACTAGGAGGCAAAGGGCACTTATAGTGGTCTAAATACAGGCAAGTTCATGTACAAATATATTTATATATGGCAAAGGGGAAATAGATCTATGTGCACACATTTATAAGTTTAGTATTAAGGTAGCAGATGGAAATTGGCCCTCCACTTAAGTACTTTCTCAGTGCAAGAGCACTTTGTTCTATTAAATTGGCATTCCATGATGCACACCTCCTTAACATGATGACTGAAGATAAATATATGCTTAAGCAAATGTGGTAAAGAAAGCTGATGGTGCCTAACTATCAAAAGATGTAGTGTCTGGGGTCTTAAAGGCTTGAAGGTAAACAAGCAGTCATCTAGCTCAGAAACAACAAAATCCACATGGAAGAAGAACACCAGCTTGTGTGACCCCCAGGTACTGAAGAGATCAGGTATCAGGCATCAAAGAACAAATATCATACCACTGTAAATGAGGGGGAGTGCAGATCAGCAACCCAAAGCCCATTTGTAGGCTACTGAACATCCTCCTACAGAAGGGTCATGGGCAGGACCAGGATGTCTGCAGAGCACAGAGGCGGATTCTCTTGGGCTCCTTGCACAAATGCTGCACGCTTGTATGATCGCTGAGACTATATTCTCCTTTGAAGTTTTGAGGATTCACTGCTAAAGCAAACCCAAGTAATTCATAAGGAACCCTGGTGGTGTAGTGGGATATGCTTTGGACTGCTAACCCCAAGGTCAGAAGTTCAAAACCAACAGCCGCTCCACAGGCGAAAGCTCAGCTTTCCACTCCCATAAAATGATACCGTTTTAGAAACTCACAGCAGGAAGGTCTGCTCTTCCCCACAGCATTGTGATGCGTCAGAATCAACTGTGCGGTAGTTCAGTTTGACTTTGGTTTCTAAAGTAATTCTTAAATTCTTTTTCTTTTGGAGAACCTATGGTTTCCTGAGAAATAGACTTCAGAGCAAAGTAGGTTTTCAAAATTTAATTTTACATAAAATGATGTAAAATAAGCCTTATTTCCTGCTGAGAAACAATCATAACGCTCATTGATTGTGTGGTGCAGTCCCGGTGGCACTCTTGGTGAGTGTGGGCTGCCTGGTCTCCAGGCGAACAGTTCAAACTCACCAGCCACGCCACAGGTGAAAGACAAGGCTGTCTGCTCCCGGGACCGTCTGCAGCCTCAGACACCCTTTGCAGGGTCACTGTGAATCCAAATGGATGGGGTGGCCAGGGGTGGATTGAAGACTGACTATGGGACAGGCACATGGCATACATTTTGTCTTTACAACTTCACAATATTCCTATAAGTTGAGGTTAGTATCTTCCCAATGAAAGCCTGGAGAAATTACTGTATTTTTCAGACCTTAAGACACACCTAGTTCTCAGAGCAGGAAAACAAGAAAAAAATTAGTACCGGTATACTAAAATATTATTAAAATAAAACAAGAAAGGGCAGTATTTAACAGCATAAACTCAACTGTGGTGTGAAGAACCATCATCACTTTCATTAACAAATAAGGGGAGACATGCGCTGTGCCGATCATGTGACCTGACTGACATGGAGACTTCGGGAGGCGAGACCTCCCCCAAACACACAGCAATCCACAGAATGCAGACAGCAGTGGATGCATGGGTTCATAAACAAACGTTCTGGTGTACCACGCCTTCAGACCCTAAGACACATCCTCATTTTCCCCCCACTTTTGGAGGTGTGGGGGTGGGAGTGGGAGAGTGTGTCTTATGGTCCAACAAATAAGATAAGTAAGGGGACCCAGGACTGAACATAGACCAGGCTGTCTCCTAAGCCATAGGCAACCCCACTTTCTGGAATGGCTGCCCAGGGCTTAAATTACAGTCTGATTTTTGAGTTAAAGAGGGACTTGTCCAGGGCACTGAATGTGAGACTGTTTTGGCTATCACTCACTAATTGGCATGGCCCATCAAGTAAAAGGACTACGAGGTAACATCATGAAAAATGGAGAAAAGGTTGACATCAATAATTTTATCTTGCTTGGCTCTGCAATCGATGCCCATGGAAGCAGCAGGCAAGGAATCTAAAAATGCATTGCCTTAGGTAAATCTGTTGCACAAGAATTGGAATATTGAAAAGCCAGCATGTTACTTGGAGGACTAAGGTGCACCTGACCGAAGCCATGGTCTTTTCAGTTCCCTCATATACATAGGAAACTTTGAATAAAGAAGACTGAAGAACAATGAATGTATTTGAGTGGTGGTGCTGGAGAAGACTATTGAAAGTACCATGGACTACCACAAGGACACACCAATCAGGATTGAAAGTACCGCCGGCCTTCTCCATAAAGGTAAGGGTGAGAAAATTCTGTTGTTCATACTTTGGGCACACTGTCAGGAGAGTCCAGGCTCTGGAGAAGGGTGTTTGGTTTGGTAGAGAGGTGGTGAGAAAGAGGACAGTCCTTCATGAGATGAATCCACCTCGTGGCTGCAACAGGGAACTCAGACACAGGAACAATTGTGGAGGTGACATGGGACCAGACAGTGTTTGTGCTACGTTGTGCGGAAGGTCGGCTGATCCAGGTTGACACGGACTCACTGGCAGCTAGCATCAATCAGCAAGCCGCTGTAGAGGCTGATGTCTTCCCGCGCTTGTGTGTGTCAGGCTACAAGTTGCTGATTCAGATGTCATATTTTCCAAGTAGTTTTACTTTTTCCCAGAAGTTTTGCTGTGATGTATTTTTTTTATGAAGAACAATAGTAAAAAGAGTTTGTAGCCCCGAATTAGCCCATATATCCAATACAATTTACATTACAACCTCAATGGGAATTCTTTCGGGGGCAGCATACTGAAAAGTAGTTCCAAAAGTTTATCTGGAAAATCAAACATACCCTAACTGAACAAACTTTAAAAAGAATGAAGATAACGAGTGTGCCTAATCAGAAACCATCACAAATAGACCACGGGTTAGCTTAGAAAGTCCAGAAATAGATGTAAATATATTTAATGAGTTAATAATACTGATGTTATTTCAAGTCAGTGGTATAAAGAGATTACTAGCTAAATTGAGATGGGAAAACTGATGTATTACTTGGAAACGGGTGAACTTGTACTTCTACTTTATATGCTATATGCAAATAAATTTTATGAGGATTCCAGATTTAAAAATAAAAAGTAAATTGATTAAAAAATTTACAAGTTATAGCTAAAGAAAGTAAACTCACTGGGTAGAAAAAGACTCACAAGTGATGATGAGAGGCAAAAACCATGAGGGAAAGGGTGACCACCTGTGTTGAACTATGAATTGGCATCTGGGGCAGAAGCCATGGTGAAACGCAGAGGACATCTTGAGAACAACACTGCTACATATGACACAAGGTAAAGAGAAGAGCTGTTAGAAATCAATGATAAAGTGAGATTGTCATGTGTACATAAGCATGCTAGGGACTTGTGCAGTCAATGCACCTGACCAGCAGGCAATTAAAAAACTTCCCTCTGACTGTAATCAAAGAAATGAAAATCGAAAAACAAAATGAAATCAACTACTTTCAACTGCAGGATTGGCAATATCCAGCCAATGGGGAAATGTCCGTATCAGACAAAAAGTATTATTATTATTTTAAAAATCATTTTCTGGACCTCGACTTCTCACAGTGCACAATTTAATCCTTCGGTCATGTTCAGAAGAGCTGTCTGATCACCCCCACAGTCAGGTTCAGAACACACTCTCCTTGTCCTAACTGTTATTCGCTCCACAACGCCTCCCTCTGCTCCTCTGCCACGCTCCTCTGCAATCATTCATCCAGTCACCGTCACTGTAGACTTGCCTATCTTGGATTTCATAGACAGAAAATCATACAAAACACGAGCAGAAAGCAAACAAAACCAATAGCCACGACAAACAAAACAGAGAAAAACTTCAATAGAAAAGAAAACAGAAAGAGCTTTCAAAAGGGAGATCACATGATAAGGTGTTAGATTTTAATCGAACTGCATCTGTCATCATCTACAGTCCAATGTTCTCTCAGACACACATGACTGAAAGACCTATACTTTGACTCGGCATTTCTATGTACTATCAGACACGTAGCCTAAAGAGGATGGCTGTGCACATGTATGTACTTGGCTATAGGGGATTGGTGCAGTTCCACAAAGGAATACAAGGTAGACACTTAATACTAATGTCCAGAGCCCTGATATCCTTAGACTGCCAACCACAAGGCCAGCAGTTTAAACCTACCAGTTACTCTTCTGGAGAAAGGTGAAATTGTCTGTTCTTGTGAAGATTTAAAACCTTGACCCCCCCACCCCCACCCCAAGGTGATATCTACTTTGTCTTTTAAGGTTGCTGTGAATCAGAATGGAGTCAGTGGTAGGGAGGTGAATGGTGATATATACTTATTAACCAGAGAGTCTTATTAGTGAGCAAAATTTTAAAAAAGACAAATAAAAACCAATGGCAGCATATTTTCATATAAAGTATGTATCTTTTTGTAAAACAGTGTACTTGTGTAAACACACAAAGAAGTCGGGGAAGAAGAGCATTCAGATATTAATAGGGGTTATTTATGAGGTGAGACTGCATGAGGAATATTTTAACTTTTTGTGTTTTCATTATTGTTAAATAAAAACTATCAAAAGTTATACTGGTAAGACTTAGTAATGAGGAGGAACATTCCAAAAATGATTATAGCAGGGTTGTAGAACTGTAGGCAATTTAAAAATTCTTTTTCTACTTTCCAAAATTTCTCTACTCAAAAATGATTATATTATTCTTATGTTAGAAAGATAAAAACATTGGAAAAGAATAAAATAAAATCTCCACATAAATATATACATGAAACCCGCCTCCACCTCCCACCTTCAAGCCCCCATGCACAGAAAAAATCTGGAGTGTTATACTTAAAGATCTTGATTGTGTTTATTTCTGGTGCTGTAGCAAGTGACATATAACATTTTCTCCCTTATTTATCTACTTTTATTGATTTTACTAAAATATACTTGTACTACTTGTGTTATAAAGGATATAATTATGAAACAAACTTCTCATAGAAACTTGTCGTGTGATTTACCTTTGCTTTAAAAAAAGCTTCACAAACCTTGCACACAAATTAAAAATCTGGAACTCAAAACCCAAATCAAACAATGCAGGATTAACTAGATATTTGGAAAGGGAAATTTGTTGTGAAGGCTTTTGAATATCTCTTGACATAAGTTGGGAGACAACCGCATGATGCAGGCGTGGGCAGCCCTGTTTCAGCTTGGAATTCGGCTTTGTTTGTAGCCCCTGACTGTCGTTTGCTTTTGCCAATGCTGGCTCATGTGCATCAGCATTTGGAATTGCAAAGCAAGTGCTGATTGACAGATGCAAAGGGACTTTTAAATCTGAGATTCTGGGGATGAAGGAGCATGGGCTTTTGTCTTCGCTGTAGTTTTTATGTTCTTCTCCCGTGGGGAGTGGGGCAGGGGCAGCTTTACCACAAGAATGTGTCATGGGCCTGGATGCTACTGGTGAGAGCTACTGATCACTGGCCCTCTCTTTTCCTGAGTTTTATATTTTCAATGAAGTTCTCCATATGTGTGCATCTTGACATGCTCCTTGAGGGTAGGGATGACACCTTGAATTCTCAGGGTCCTAACTTGTATGACAGAAGTGGAAGGATAATTATTGAAGGTCCTGCATTTCAGCCTCCCCTCTGTCACTATATGATACCTTTCCTCGCTGTCTCAGTTTCTTTTTTAATGTAATGAAGAATCACAAACTGGAAGACCTACAAAAGCAAGCTGGGTCACACAAATGACTAAGGAAGAATTTTACCTGATGACACAACCTCCTTGATCTGGTCACCTCACATACAAGGGTGACATGGATATGAGGAACTAACCAACGCAAGGAAGATGATGTTCTTTTTTTTAGGTAAGGGGTGACACAGAGGACTATCTAAAACTGAAAGCTCATGATTTGCCACAATGAACTACCAATATTACCTTATTGATTACTGGCATACTGGAATGGGGACTCAGGGTTCACAGAGCCTAGAACAGCAATGCTCACCTTTTTTCAGCATGTGAGTTGCTTACAAAATGATCAAGTCACAATGATTTACCAATTACAAAAATGCAAAGCATATATTTGTATTTTAATTTATTTATTGCATTATTCATAAGTGCATTGAGAATTCTTTATATGTACACTGTATGTTTATGTACCTTGCATGACCACATGACATCGTACAACACAACTCAATTAACTATGTACATTTTTTGCACGGAATAGAATGAGCCAGGGATGCATAGTCAGGACAGTAGCTGCTGACAGTCAACCTCAAGCACACTTCAGTAATGTTGGAATGGTACTTGGACTTAATGATCTTTATGTGGGAAAAGGCTGACTCACATAAATAAGTAGAGCTGAATAATGCAGTCAAGGAGGTAGCACATTTTCTCTTGTTTGAGTACTTACCCTCTGTGAGTAAGTTCCAGAAGTGTTCATGTGCTCCTGACTTCAGCTAAATGTCAGTTTGTAGTGTCAAAATCTCTTCTTACAAGCCTGAAGTGTTCAGGCGGAACAGCACTGCAATTTTTGGTGCAAGTGAATCAACCTCAGCATCTTCCCCAAAAGGATAGCACAGGAATGCAGCAACTGGCTCCAGCAAAGTCTTGAAAGCGTTTGACTTATCCTGTCAGTTTTGCAGCTCTCAGTGCAGTTGTTGGCGCATGTGTTTGACATCTAAGATTGCTTCGGATTGGCGGCATTGCATATCAGTTAAGAGATGGGATGGATGCTAGGCTTATGTCTATTTTTTCTTAATGCTGTGTGATCTGCCCATACTACTTTTGCGATGGAGAAGTAGATCGTGATCATATTGAGCGCCCTGTCCTAGAGCCTTTAAGACGAGCCAAATATATAACTGTTTAGGCTAAATATTTTAGATAGTGAGTTAGGTGACAGTTTACAGAGCAGATTATAGCTTCATCCAACCCTTGACACACATTCAAATCCAACTCACCCATTGCAACCTCTTATTCCTCTTCCTTCCTCTGTCTCCTGTTTCCCTTCCTTCTTCTTTCCCAGACCTTTGAATGGTGTCTTTGGGTCCAGGCTGCTCTTTTGCTCTCAGGTGGCTGATTGTTGGGACCACTAGTTGAGTTCAGAGCCAACTCTACAGGATAGGGGTCAGAGATTTGAGGGTCCCACTGGTCACTATTTGACCATGAAGCCCGATTTTGTTTATTTTGAGTTTTGGCCCACAGGGGCCTCCCATTCTCTCTGGAAGCTTCTGAGTGCTTTCCGAGCAGTTGGTGGTGGTAGCCAGACACCAGCCAGTCTTAGTCCTCACCTTGTGGAGACTGCAATTTATGTGGTTCCTTCGTCCATTGGGCTAATTGTTTCCACATATCTTCTGCACTTTGGAACTCTTCTTTCCTCTGGCAGATAATGTAGACAGTTTCTAGCACAAATACTAATACTAATAATGGTGGATGGCACACATGCCAAAGATCCTATACTTTGCCCTTGTGGGCTGTAGGCAGGCGGGGCTCCCAAGCCTGGGCTGAGGATTGGAGTAGACAGAGGAGGTGCTTCTCTGTGTGTGCAAAGGCAACTTCCCAGCTTCCCTGAAGTCCGTCTTAAGAACATGCCCCTTTGATCAACAGCAAAATTTAGGGTGTTGCAACTCTTCAAGGATGAACATGATAAAGCCTAAAAAAGCAGCTGGGCATTAAACCACAGCAAGGTCTCCCCACCCCATCTCCTATGGAGCTTTGGTCTGGCCAGCTACTTGTCTGATCACAGCTGGGAACGTTGTCTGACTGGTGGGATGGACTTATCTGCAGGAACCAGGGGGATTCAAAGACGGGTGGGTGGGTGGTGACCAGAGGGGCCTCCCTTCGTCCACAGTGAGGCATTAGGGACTTGCTGTTTCTCCCTCTCCTGCCGCTGCTTCCCCTTTGGCACCGAGCGTTTTCCATTTTCACAGCGACATTACAACATTGTCTAAAGTATTGCCTAGGCATTCTCCTTTAATTTACCTTTTGTACTTTATAATTCGGAGCTTCTCGGGCCAGAAAGAAACATCTGTAGTGAAAGGTGGAACGTGACCCAGTTGAAAGTTCTACACTGGGCTCCCTCTAAGGTCAGTTTACTCATAAATTTCGTTAGCACTGTTGGTTTTATTCATTCTATTTGACATATGAAGCTTCTGTACCTTGGCATAAAGGACACAATATTGCAGCATATTGGCAAGCTCATTTACTTTTCCCAGCTAGTGTTGTGTCCAAATATCAATCCCCAGGGATAAACACGTGTATATTGACTGCGGGAAAATGAAGCTTAGCAGCAGGTGGCCTTTTGCCGCCTAATGAACATGGCAATCTGTTACTACCACGGCAGCACTTTGCACCAGACAATTAGGCAACTAAGCATGTAATTATTCAGGCCAACGAGAAGAGGCTCTCCTCTAATTTCAGCTTTTCATTGCTGTTTACCCACCCACACTCCCCTCATTAGCGAGAGATTTCCCAGTCTATGCTAATTGGTTTCAATAACATTCATTTCAGTTGAAAGAGAAGGATTCTGTTAATTGAGAATCGAAAGAATCTTTTCATTTTGAGTGCGTCCTGCTATGGAAATCTGAATCCTCTCAACAGGTTCGAGCTAATGAAATTAAGTCACACAGCCATTAGCGGTGTAATGGAAATAAAGTCATTTATTTTCATTGAAGCATGTGCTATAGGTCCAGAACAATTAATACAGCTTGAAGAGGGTAGTCACTTGGAAAAAAATAGATTGAGGATAAATGAGGCGATTTCCCTTAGAATGGCTTGTTTAATGCCTGGTTTAAACCCCTCATCCTTTGTCATCCACTTTCGAAGTATTTAAAGAGAAGCGAGATTCATTTTCAACACGACACTTGCACCGACTGCATGGAAAGAGCAGGATATTCCCGATGGCAGCCACTTTCAATGTGTGAAGATGACTCAATTGGGAAGCAGGGATGGTATTTTTTTAAACTTAATATGCTTATAATTTTCCCCCCAGAAAATCAATTAGTCAACGGGTGAGGACTTCAGTCTTCTTTCTAAATGCATTGTCGGCATCATTACATGTGTGTGATTTAGAATGGCTCAGGCCCATCGCACAGTAGTTAGCATTTGCGGGCACCGGGAATCCATCACCGGTACCATGATATTCAGGCTCCACTATGTCAGTTCCAGGAGCCGGCATCATTCTCAAAGTGATGTGCTAATAAAGGCACACCCCTGAAAATGAACTCAATTACCGTCTTAGATGTCAAGAAAAGAAGAGTCTTTGTGGGGGGCTACATGGTACCCCACTATCCAGATCAGAAAGCCTTGATTAGGAGACTTGTGTTATTTTCTTGCCAGCCAAATTTATTTTTCAAGGCGAATCCTTCCCAGTTTCTGAGGGTGAAATATTGAATATATTTCTTCCACACACACAACAATGTACCTACATCATGACACTTTTACCAAAATTCTCATATCTTATTTAGTTGTTATTTTTTTAATGGAATAATCCATATGAAACCATTTGGATTGCTGTCAGACCAGCTGCCTGTGTATAAAATTCCCTTTCCTCCTTGTGCATAGAAACCAGGGATCTTCTGTGACCATTAGTATATAGTGCCGGTCTGCCTGTTTCTAGACATTCATGTGAATATTGGTTGGTGGGCGGGTGGTTGGGGGTGGTGTATTATGCAAATGTTATGTCTTTTTTTTAGTTAGATTCAAAAATGCATAATGGGGACAGACTTACAAAATAATACACTGCATAGCGTTATGAATATTTCAAAGAATTATTTCTTTATTTTCTGCATAGCTCAGAGTGCTGACATTTGATTTATAGCTGCATGGATGTACCTGGGGTTGCTAAGGTTACCCAATTTCATTCACCCATAGATATTTGAGATCTACATAATGCCATCACATCCTCCACTGCATTTCAAAGTGATGTTGATAAATGGTGCCTTCCTTAGATGATATTTCCATTTAGATGTGATATATCTCATGGTTTCTGTCTTTTAAAATATTGTGGTTGATGAAATTTTACATTATGTGCATATACAGAAAGCAGGGATACATATTTTTTCCGTTTTTAAAGGTCCAAAAAACTATGAAGTGTGGGTTTTCCCTCCCTCCTTTCTACCCCTCCTTGCACCTATTCCCATATGTTGAGGCTTATAGAGACTATTATTGAGTTCTTTTTTTCTTTTTGTTTCTTTAAAAAAATAAAAAAATCCCAGAAACTCAACACATTATTGTTTGTCTTATGTTTAGAGATATAACAAAAGACTGGTAAGTCACCTGCAATTGTTTTTATGATATCTCATATCTTTGCAACAAAGGCTTAAGGTTTTTTAAAAAAATGAAAACATCTTTTGAGATTTTGATAACAAATCAATGGAAGTTATTTTTTGCAACACATTTTTTTCAAAGATAGCATTTAGAGAGTTTAATGTATATATGGTATATGTGTAATTTATTATACATGTTTTGTACTAGGCTACAAATAGCCCCTGCCCTTGTAGCTTGTAATGTATCCTGGTTTTAGAAAAAAAAATTGGTTGAGGCCATCCTAACTTCAAAGGAACAAGGGTTCACATCTGTGGATGAGAACAGTCAAAACTCAAAGGAGACATAAATTTTTGTGAGGAGACTAGAACTAGTCCTACAGTGCAATAAAGTTACTGGTGAAGAGTTCCCAACGCCCCAGGCTCCATATTCTGAAGGATTCCATGGTTTTGTTACTCTAACTAGCTGGGTTGTTTTCAGCATTTTTTTTTTTTTACTTGCCTCATCTGAATCAGACAAAAGTGATAGGAAAAGCAGAGATGGTGAAACGTCAGATTGATGATAGGTGACTGTGGTGAAGGTTTTTGTATCCAGTTCTTTTGAGTAAAAGACGGTCGGCGCAAGGAGGTAGTTGGGAGAGGAAGACCACTGTCCTGGGAGTGGGGAGGGTTGTGGGGTGAGAGTGGAAGGACTCGGAGAGTGGAGTGACAAAGAGATGCCCTTTCTGATGGGCCAAGAGGAAGTTTCTTTTCTTTTTTTGGGGGGGGTTGGGGGTGGTGCATCACTGCCCTCTGGTGGTTGTGGGAGCTACCCAGCGCTGCTACTGAGAGCAGCCACTGGATTTGAACCTCCAAGCCTGCGGGCTGCAGTCCTGCACTCAACCACTTATGCCACGGGGGCTCAGCCTGCCAAGAGGAAGTTTCAAAGATGACACAGTCGGCTGCATTTATGAGGTTCTGTATTATGGACGTTTTGTGAAGGTCACCCTATGGTGGCCCACAGATCTGCTTCGTTAGGCAGAACAGTGCTAAACTGTTTTGAATTAGCTGCCAATCTTTACATACTGGATAATTTGGCATACGGTTCTGAAATTTTGATTCTTCTACAAAATCAGAAGATCTGGCATCATTTGGGTCTGCAATCCTGGGTAGAACAATTTGATGGAGGTAAGAAGTCTTTGACCATCATATAAAACAGTGCCATTCCAATCACATGCAGTATTTGGCTTAGAGAGTTTCCTGGCCTTTGTATGCTTTTGTTGGATCTGTGATACTACGTGGCTTATAGGGCCAGGCCTATTGTGTGTAATATTTTATTCCATCTACTAGAATTATCATACCAGTTGACAGATCTTGTGCTCTGTCCATAAAAAACAAACAAAACAGAGCAAGATAAAATATTAAAAACATTCAACTGAGACTAGATCCCTCTAGGTTGCTACAGACCCCACCCCAAACTCTCTATGTTTTTTTTTTTCTATTTTTTTTCCCCAAACTCTCTATGTTATTATAGCTAGCTCTTCTGGCCAGTTGAGTTCACACTGGTATGGCTTCTATATGCTGTGACTTTGCAAGTCCCTGCTTTTGCTTTATGCCTAATATTGGGATGTAATAGATGATCAATAAATTTGTCTTGAGTAATAGAAGATAAAAGTGTATTACATTATTTATATCTGATCAGTTCTGTAAGATTTTGTAGAGTACCAACCAACCAATTGTCATAAATGTTAATTCATGGAAATTTCATGGATGTCAGAGTAGACGTGTGCTGCAGGGTGTCTCTGTTTTTGCTTTCAATAACTAATTTTTCAGCTCGCCAGACCTAACCTATCTTATAGCTGGTTAGCAGGTGAGCATGTTAACAGTTTACACCACCCAGGCACTCCCATGTAGGTTAAGATTATTTTTCGATCTTCATTGCTTAGCACAGCACAGTAGATATTCAACACACTCCATGATGCATGCACATGGTGAGGCTGAGAAGTTGCTTTTTAAGCATAAGAAAACAATTGTACAATTGCAAAGATGATCACCCTGTGTGGGGTTTGTTCCTCAGAGTATCTTTATCTGACATCTGCCTTGGTCTTGAGCTCTCAAGCTGCTGGACAATGGCTTCGTAAAGCCCTGTCTGTCACCCTTCTTTCTTGCACCGCTTTAATGTAGTCTCAGGTCTCTTGCTCCTACTTGATCTGCTTCTGGTTCTGTTCTGTTTTTCTTAGATCATGACTCACTTTTTCTCCTGTTCTGCTCTCTTACTTGCCTCTGCCTGGGTCTGAGTGTTTATTCCCCATTTCCTGTATAGCCACCTCCAAATTGGTGGTGCTGAATTTGTCGCTTTCTGCTTTCCTATGTGGTTGGGTAGGATTTAAGTTGGAGAAGACAGAGATGTGATGGGGCCATGGAGAGGTTCCTGGGATATTCACCTTCTGTGTTCTAGTCACACTTCTGAACATCAGTCATCAATAAAACCAGGAGAGTGTTATTGGTTGGAGTGTGCCCTTCAGAAAAGGATAACTAAGTTCCAACTCTGGTAATTATGACTATAGCCTTGTTTGGGTATAGCATACAGCATGTCTGCAAATAGTGTGAGTTATTATGAGCCCTGATTCACCATGACTAGTGCCCTCAGAAAAAGAAGAGAAGAGGCTTGATCAAGGGCAATATAGCCGAGAGAAATTACTGAAACCTGACTAGAGGCCAAGCATGATAGTGGGACAAGAGGAAAGTAAAAGGAAATACAAGAAAGAATTAGGAGGCAAAGGACATTTAAAGAGGTCTAAATACAGGAAATACAGACGTGTACACATATATGGAAATAGATCTAAGTACATCTATTTATAGGTATAGTATTAAGGTAGCAGATGGACATTGGGCCTCTACTCAAGTACTTCCTCAATCCAAGAACACTTTGTTCTAATGACCTAGCATTCCATGTGCCACCTTCCCAACATGAGCGCTGAAGTCAAAAAATGGGTTCATAAGCTCCTGGTGTCCAGGTATTAAGAGATATGGCGTCTGGAGTCTTAAAGGATTGAAGATAAACAAATGGCCATCTAGCTGAGAAGCAACAAAGTCCACATGGAAGAAGCACACCAGCCTTTGTGTCAGTGAGGTGTCAATGGGATTAGGCATCAAAGAACCAGAACAAAAAAGCATATCACTTCAGGAACCTATCGAGCTCATTCTGACCTTGGGAGTTTTACAATGACTATTTGCTCTGCCTAAAACACTCTTTTTTTCAGTTCTTCCATTGCTGATTTGTTCAAATATCCCCCTCTCAGAGACATCCTCATGACACCCTATCTAAAATGACTACCCACAAACTCTCTCTCACACATACCTTGCAGAATTCTATTTTGTTTCATCATCTTCAAAATGTTGGAAAGAATCTATTCCTTCATCTTTCGTCTTCTCCCAGGAGAGTATAAATGCCATCAAAATAGGGGTTTCTTTGTTGTTCATTAGGTTTGAGAGTTGAGAATGGGGGCTGGTACTTCTCAATTTGGTAAATCTTTAGGATACAGAGCATTGTGCTTGGGATGGGAGGGTATTGGGCTGCAAAAGAAGTAAAAGTGTGTCCCTCTGGGCCAAAAAACAGCATGTGTGTGGTTCCACAGGTCTGTAAGGTCTCTTTTGAAACACTTGGTTTAACATTCCAGAATTTTCTAATCTTAGAGATTCGAGTGCAACCAATATATCTTATGTAACACTTCAAGTGGATTTTGGGACAAACTTGTTAATATTTTTTTTTCAGAAAACATAAACATTCACACTAAGTTGAGGAGGGACTGATTAGCCCCAAGCGGATTTGACCATCCAAGGCAAGCCAGCTCTCATTGCCAATGTTAATGATAGGAAAAAAAAATAACTCACAGGTTGGCCAGTAAGGAACCCTTAGGCTGAGCATAAAATATCCATGGAGAGACTTCTCAAAGACCCAGACACAGCATCAGTGGTGCCCTTTGAGCCTAAAGATTATAGGTGCTGACTTATCTTTCATGCTCCGTAGCCAATCTACCCCACATAAGCACATTCTTTCACTACATGTTATGACACCCAATCAGCCTAGAAGTATTTAGGAAAGGAAATGTTTGTGTAACTGACGATTTGCCATCAGGGAAGCACCTCAAGGTGGGCGTGTGGAGGAACATGGCCATCTTGGTGATGATGAGAATGGCTGCCATTTATTGAGCATTTACTATAGCCCTGAACTCTTTTCAGCCCTGCACAGGTATTTACCCATTTAATCTTTACAACTTCTCCATGAGGTAGGCACCACTGTCATCATCCTTTTACTCATGAAACCAGCTACAGAGCCTGTCCGGGCTCACAGAGTTAATGAGCAGCAGATTCAGAACACAGACACAAAAGGCCCCTGGTGGTTTCCCTGGATGCTTTTTCTGAGCCTGCTGTGACAGTGTAAGCTTCCTGGCTTAGACCAAGAGCAGCTGAGCCTCTCACTGTTCTGAAGGCTGGATGTCGAAAATCAAGGTGTAGGCCGGGCCGTGCTTTCTCTGGGAAAGCTGTGGAGCAGGGATCTCTCCTTCGGTCTTCACAGAACCATCTGTGTCAGTCAGGGTAGACTAGAGAAACAAATTCATAAACACGCATATGGATATAAGGGAAAGGTTTATGTACAAGAGAAATGGAACATTGAAAAAGCATCCAGTCCAGTCCAAGTCCATAAGTCCAATATTAGTCTATATGGCTGAGATACCAATCCATAAGCCCTATTTAGACTCATGAAGCACATGCAAGGATGCCAGCACCATCACAAACCAGTGGGTGCAGAGTCTTATGCATCCAGTGTTGGTAGGAGCATCTCACCTCTGACAGGGGCCTCTCTGGGACTTTTCTGACTTCAGAGGACTGGTTCCATCAAGGTAGATACATGTGGCTTCTCTTCTGAGATGACTCATGGGGAAAGTGCCTTGTGTTTTGTCAGTAGAGTGTCTCCAAGGGACTGAGTCAATAGTCTCACCTCCATGGGGGAAATATCAAGAGATTTCCCAGAAGTCTCAGGAGAAAGCCATGCCCACACAGAGGTCTCATTGGTTTTCTCTAGATTGACTGGCTAGACTTCACTCCCAATTATGAAACGGACACCAAAGTACACGACTGCCACACCACCCTCCCTCTGTGCCACTGAGTGTACATTTGTGTCTCTTCTCTCTTTTTATTTTAAAGGGGCCTTTTACAGCTCTTATCACAGTGCATCCACCCATCTATTGTGCCAAGCACATGTGTACATACATTGCTATCATCATTTTGGAAACATTTTCTTCCTATGTGAGCCCTTGGTATCAGCGTCTCATCCCCCCTCCCCTTCACCCATCCTCCCTCATAAGCCTTTGATAATTTATAAATTATTTTTACTCTTTCATGTCTTACTCTCACTGTTGTCTTCCTTCAACCACTTTTCTGATGTTCAAACCTCTGGTAGGGGCTTATATGTAAAATTTTGTGATTGGTTCCCTCTTTCTCCCCCCACTTCCCCTTCCTCTCCTGGTATTGCTACTCTTGTTACTGGTCCTGAGAGGTTTATCTGTCCTGGATTCCCTGTGTTTCCAGTTCTGATCTGTATCAGGGTACATGCTCTGGTCTAACCAGATTTGTAAGGTAGAATTGGGGTCATGATAGTGGGAGGAACATTAAAGGACTAGAGGAAAGTTGTATGTTTCATTGTTGCTATTCTGTACCCTGACTGGCTTGTCTCCTTCCTATGACCCTTCTGTAAGGAAATGTCCAGTTGCCTACAGATGGATTTTGGGTCTGTACTCTGCATTCCCCCTCTTTCATAATGAAATGATTTTTTGTTCTGGGTCTTTGATGCCCGATACCTGATCCTATCACCACTTTATGATCACACAGGTTTCTTCCATGAGAACTTTGCTGTTTCTCAGCTAGATGGCTGCTTATTTATCTTTAATCCTTTAAGACCCCAGATGCTGTATCTTTTGATAGCCAGTTATCATCAGCTTTATTTACCACATTTGCTTATGCACCCACTTTTCTTCAGAGATCATGTCGAGAAGGTGAGTTTCATGGAATGCCAGGTTAATATAACAAAGTGTTCTTGACTAGAGACCCAATGTCCATCTGTTACCTTAACACTAAGCCTATAAGTAGATGTACATATTTCTATTTCCCATTCACTATATATATTTACACATGTACCCACCTGTATCTAGACCTCTATAAATGCCCTTTCCCTTCTAGTTCTTTTCTCTATTTCCTTTTACTTCACTCCTGTCTCACTATCATGTTCAGCCTTTATTTGGGTTTCAGTAATTCCTTTTGGTTACATTGCCCTTGATCAAACCCTACCAGGCTTCCTACACCCTCCTCCCTATCAAGTTTAGATCACTAGTTTTTCTCTTGTTCCTGAGTTTGTTAACACCCACTTCCTTCCCCCAGTCTCACCCTCTCCCATATCCCCACTGAACCATTGTTGTTTTCTCCTGATAGTTTACCCCACCTATCTTAGCTAGATAGACATGCAGAGATAATAATATGTTCAAGAACAAGACAGAGCAAAACAAAGCAACAAAACAAAACCACCACCACCACCACCACACACAAAAAAACTCCAACAACAACAACCACAACAAAGACAAGCCTATAAATAGTTCAATAGTGTTTGTTGACCTTTAGAAGTGTTTTCCAGTGGAGTCTGATGGGGTGCCACACTCTGGCCCCACAGTATCCCCCTGGGACTTCATTGCTCTGGTCCCCTTGCTGTTCTGTTGAACACTCTGGGTGTTTCACCTTGGTGTGATAGGGTCAGATTGGGCACTATTCCTGCACCACGTCTCTAGCGCTGTCCCCGGCAGGGCTATGGGTCATTGAGAGATATCGCGTCTCATGGTGGGGCCGGCCTACAGTCCTCTCTGTACATTGGCTGCTCTGAGCTGGAATATCATTCTCTGGGTTTGATGGACCAGGATGTGCTCCACTCTCTCTCCCTCCTCTTT
>PVJH01013615.1:28011-53261 GCA_004026705.1 Nesogale talazaci | reverse complement strand
ATTTATTTTTCAGATTTGGGAGAAAAGGGTAAGTCAGTTGGCTCTACTCAATGAGAAGTTTTCTGAAAGATTCCATTCATTTTGAAGAATTTATAGGTTGCTTGATCTTAGAGGATTCTGTACACTTTATTCTTTAAAAAATTTTTTTTTTAGGCATCACTGCCCTCAGGTGGGAGTGGGAGGCCCAGCCTTGCTCATGGAGAGCTGCTGCTGGATTTGAACTGCAGTCCCGCACTCAACCACTATGCCACCGGGGCTCAGCCCTGTACACTTTATTTTTAATGAGAACTTGCTTTGAAAATAATGGTCAAAGAGTAAGCCTTTGTGAGCAGCTTCGCTGGTGCATGGCCAGACTTCCTCTCTGGGTGAAGCTTTTTCCACACTGGCCACATAGATAGGGTGTCTCCCCTGTGTGAACTTTGCCATGCAGGAGACAATTTCCCCTTGTGTGAAAACTCTTCCTGCATTGTGAACAAGCATAGGGCTTCAGGCCTGTGTGGACTCTGATGTGAACAATTAAGCTTCCTTTCTGACTGAAGGCTTTTCCACACTGATCACATCTGTAGGGCTTCTCACCACTGTGAACTCGTCTATGAACAGCCAGGTTACTTTGATTCCTGAAACTTCTTTGACAAATAATACACTCATAAGGTTTCTGTCCAGTGTGGAGTCTCTCATGAACAGCCAGACTACCTCGTTGGCTAAAGCTTTTCCCACACTCCTTGCACTCATAAGGCTTTTCTCCTGTATGTATTCGCTGATGTGTAACAAGATTTCCTTTGGCCCTGAAGGTCTTTCCGCAATGGGTACATTCAAAGGGTTTTTGACCAGTGTGGATTCTCTCATGTAATGTTAGACTCCCTTTTTGCCTAAAGGATTTTCCACATTCCTGACAATCATAGACCTTCTGTCTTACTCCAGGTGAATCTTCAGGTAGTGTCTTAGAATCTGGAGATTTTTGTTCCAGCTTTTCTCTTCTGAAAGAATTCGGGAAATCCCAGCTTGAGGATCCTGTAGCCTCTGAGTGGTCATATTTGTGGTGCGCTTCTGTCATCACATCTGGTAAAATGAGAGGGAAGTCATGTAAGATGAACCCATATGCTGAGTGAAAATAGAGAAAAAAAAAAAAGCAGAAGCGAAACACTTTCAGTGCTTACTTCATACCGGGTATTATACTTAAACTCTTTATAGATTAATTTAATCCTGGAGATAATCCTGAGACTGCTACAGGCTACAAAATGAGAGTCTAGGAATGTTACCAAAGGTTTCCCAGCTGCTCATTGTAGAGTTGGGATTCAAATGCACACATGCTCCACAGGTGTGTAGTGCCTCTAATTTTAATTTAATTTAGTCTGTCAGGTAATCTTGTGAGATGGAAATACTTATATCCATTTTATAGGTGAGAGGTTTAGAAAATTAAGCAAATGTGGGACTTGATACGAAGATTTTGATTCCAAAATGTGAGTTTAATATGTATAGGGCCTGTCCTACTCACCACCAGAGGGCAGTGATGCCTAAAAATAAAAAAATAAAAAAAAATAATATGTATAGGGCCTGCAAATTTCAAACCGTAGCTGTCCCCTTTTAAGAAAGTAAGAGTTAGGCATAGGACCTTGGATGAAGCCAGTGCATGCGAGGAATGCTAAAGCTTCTTTGTGATACTACCGCAGCTCCACAATTCTGCTTTCTTGACAATGCAGTAAGGTTCAATACATCAGAAAATCTGTAGCAGAATTTTTGGTACTTTAATTATTGCTAATTCCTACAATCTACTTGCAGATTTTTTTTGATCCTATTTTACAGGTGAAGAGCCTGAATCACAAAGAAATAATTTGTCTCACATTGCATATGTAGGCCAGGCAACTTGATCCAAAAAAATTCCCCCCCCCCCTCTTAAAACCCATGCTATTTTAAGTATACCAAATTATGGTGAAACAAACTGATATTATTTTGGAAGTAATTTTCAAACATTCCCTATGTAAGTATCAAGTATTTTCCTGTATCTAAGGTTTATGATGTACTTTATTTATTTATTTATTTTCTTTTAGGGCCTCACTGCCCGGGTGGTGGGAGTAGGAGGTCCAGCCTTTGCCCCTGTGGAGCTGGAATTGAACCTCCATCCCAGTGGGCCGCAGTCCTGTGCACAACCACTACGCCACCGGGGCTCAGCCCTATAATGTACTTTAAATACAAGTGCACGTATCACTATTAACAGCTTGTTTGGTGTCATCGTTAGTATATTTTCTCCTTAGTCCCTGTCTAACCCTTGTTCAGGGGTGAGGTGGCATTTGAAGTTGCACATTCATTCTCTGAGACTACCTTAAGACAACTTTCTAGTCAGCAATTTCTTTCTTTGAAATTGCTGCTCTTAGTTTTACTATTATTTTTGACTCTAGTTTGCAGAAGCTTCCTATTACCCCCAAACAGTGAGTTCTGCCAAAGGTTCTCCTCTGCTTCCTCAGACTCCTGGCCCATTCTGAGGAAAGGGATTGGAACTCTGAACTGAGGGCATTCCAGTGATCAACCAACTCACTCACTGAAAAATGCTACATTCTGGGCATATCTTCCATGACAGTCCAGCAGGGTAGCTGTTGGAAATCCAAACATGTCCACTCCTGCTGTATGACCTTAATCACCACCTCTTCATATAGTTTTTCCATGGGCTGTTCGTGGGCACCTGAGAGTGGGAAGAACAGATAAAAACAAAGACAAACAAGGCACGGCAGGAGAGCTGTTAAGTGGGCAGGATAAAGCCAACAGGAGCTCCACATTGGGTGTGTGAATTGCATAAAATCTTTCGCCTGATGTCACAGTCACCTGTACATGCAAAATAGGCCCAAAGGTACCATGACCACAAACAGATGAGTCCAGGATGAAACAGGAGGCATGAAAGCAGTGAACACATAAACACATAATTTCTGGCGAATTCTAAGATTATCTCTGTTTGCATTTTAGGCTTGGCATATATTGATGGAGATCTTCCATTTTATTCTCCAAGCTTTCAAAGGATTTCAGAATCTAAAAAATCCAACATCTAAAAAACAATTCAGAACTGGCAATCCAAAAACAAATCAGTCTTTCCATTGGTTCCAGGATAGGAATGCTTCCAGCTCCCCTTTCTAATTCCTCTGAGATTCCAGGGACAATGGGAATCTTGTGTAGCTTTTTAATAAGTCTCAGGAAGTTCCAGACCTTCCTCTTTCCTATCCCTCAAGAATGCTAGTTCTGAAGAAATATAAACACTTGATAACTTTGAGAGAAGAAGTCTCTAAATTACAAAACAAGGTGAAGACACAACGATTAGGCTAAGTAACTTGTCCCTATTTACACAGCCAACATGGAGTTAAAGGGAAAGAAGGGTTCAAATCCAAGACTTTTTAGATCCCAAACCTATGCTGTTATGAGATGCTTTTCAAGTTTCTCATCCCAAAAGAGCTGGTAAGAAGTCATATAAATTGAAATAGAAAATAGTGGTGTTTGACCAGATTGAATTACTCTCCTTCCAGGTCCCACTGTGAGTGTCTCATATTAACTACCCTTCTCCGCCCCCCCTCATTTTGGAAGGTTTTCTTTAGGATCCCAATAAGTCAATTTTTACTATTTATCTTGTGGTTCAATGGTAGTCCTCCTTTCCAATATGTACTATCAAAATGCTGGCCTGGCCTCCTGATTTAGTGAAATTATAATATGATGCTACTTTTAGATATATTTGTTAACCTAAGTACCTGTGACCTTCTTGAAATGCAACAATCTGCTACATGTTGTAATGATAGAAGCATTTAAAACTCTTATTTAGCCTCATTTGCAACTTGGAGTATAAACGACCAAGGAATCCCTATCAGAGTGACAGAAGAAAGACTTTAAGGTATTATTGCTCAACCACAAAGCCACTAGGTAGCTACTCCACACTTAGTGTTAAAGTACAGGAGGAAAAGTACATGGCACTCACTGTTTGAAGTTGGACTTTGTAAAGTCACCAGATTTTAAGCGGGACACCATTGATGGGGGGTGTGGGTGGTGTTTTTTGATTAAAAATTCGGTCTATATGGAGCAACAAAAATTTTCATAGAATGCAAAAATAGCTTAGTCGGAATATATAGGTAGAAATTACAACTCTGTGACTCCAACTTGCTGTAACCTCAACAGATAACAATCCAGCGGTGTCTCTGGCACCCCTTGATTAAAAAGGGGAAACTATCCCGTTTTTCTTCCAAGATTACAAGTTTGAGGCATTAATTTCCTGAATATTTCGGAGAAAGTAGCTTTATGATCAAATATATTGTGCTTTCTGGCTGTAGGATTCTTTGGAAAAATTGTGGAATTTGCCTGTGGAACAACATAAACTCCTGCCTTGACTTATGCATTATGTGACCCTGGGCAAGTAACCAGACAGGGCTCTATCTGCTCATTTATTAACTAGGTTAGCAGGCGACAATCTGGTAGGTCTTAAGAAAAGTAAAAATCAAATGTGAAGGGGCTTTGGCACGGTCTCCTGGTTTACAGCTAAAATGGAACCCCTTGGAAGGGTGGGGCTACACAGGGGATACATTTTGCACGATCGGAACCTTTGGCGGGGATGGGTTAAGGACCAGAAGATTACGGGTATGTGTGCCTGTCCCCCCCACACCTTGTCGAACATTCTCGGTCCGGGGCTGTCTGCCTGTTGGCACTCTCTCCGTTGCACTTCCTTCCCACCCTTCTTCCAGATTTCGGCCGCCCTCCCGGCAGGGACCAGTGGCCTCCCCTCCTCCCCGCCTCCAGGGTGCAGGGCCTCCTTCTCTCTGGACCCGCTGGGCAGCGGAGGCAGTGTTAGGGACCCTGCTGCTCCTCCTACCCTGCCCTCCCGTCTGGGGTTTTCATGGTCCACCCTGGACCCTAGCTTAGCACCCCGCTCAGAAGTCTATCCAAAACAGGCCCCAGACCTCTTCCCTGAAGAAGCATTCCCTCAGGACCCAGGCCGGCCAGCTCCGAGCCTTGGGGCTGCAAGCAGAAGCCGACCGCGGGGAGGACTCGAGGTGGGAGCCCAACGGCGCAGCCCCGCCTCGCCAAGCGTACTGACCTGGGCTATCGGCCACACTCACCCCAGCGGCGCGCGCCCGCAGACAGACAAAGGCCGACACCAACCCTCCGCTGCGCTGGCGCGAGAGGAGGGAACTACAATTCCCGGTAGCCTCCGCTCGAGCCCGCCGCCCTCCAGGCTCGAGCTTTGGAGTCCCGCTTCCCGGAGCACTGTGGGAAACGTAGTCTGTAGTCCCCCCGAGTGGCGCAGTCTGCGTTTCGAGCCCAGCTGACCGAGTTGCTGAACCCGGACTAGGCTGCAATCGGGACACAGGAAGGTGGCGCTGTGGATAAAGCATTTTACTGTATACTGATGGTTCTGGTTCTGGGTTCTGCTGGAGAAAGATGTGGCCGCCTGCTTCTGTCAAGATGGACAACCTTGGACACTGTATGGTGCAGTTGGACTCTGCTTTGCAGTGTTGCAGAGTCAGAATCTACGCAAAAGCAAAGAAGACTGACACCATCCAGAAACTGTCAGTCCATTAAATCGGGGAACAAAATCTTGGGGAGAAACCAGGGCTCTGAAACAAAGGCGCAAAACTTTCAACACCGTGGAGAAAGGTAATTTTAGAACAACACAATTGGGATTTTTAGGACCCGGAAGGACAATACTTAAATTTGGTGAAAAAGAAAAGCGAACCTATTTTACCATTCAACACTCGACACAGCATTAACTACAGTCCTCACAGTGTAACATCACTTCACTCGTTTCCTGTTTCCAGTCTTCTTTCTTTCTTTATTAATTTTTATTTTTAGGCATCACTGCCCTCAGGCCGTGGGAGTAGGAGGCCCCAGCCTTTGCTCCTGGGAGCCGGAATTGAACCTCCATCCCAGTGGGCCGCAGTCCCGCACACAACCATTACGCCACCGGGGCTCAGTTCTGTTTTCAGTCTTCTTTGCTGAGCTTTCCTGCCTTCTGATCTCCGTCCTTGGGTAAATACCACCTCTTTATTTTGAGTGGCTGTTCGAAAGAGTGGTATCTCCCTAGTAATTATTTAGCCTACAGATTTGTCTACTGCTTGCCTAAAAGTTGAGCCTAGAGGTTGCAACAGGTTAGGAAAAATGCTAGATTTTTATATCCCCATAATTTTTTAAAAACGATTTTAATGTATGACAATCTTTATTTACAACTTTATTGGCAAAAAGAAAGAGGAACAAATTTAACAGTTTAACACAAGATATCACAACTGATCTTACCAGATCAAAGATCCCTCTCAAATGTTCATCTAATTGCTCAAAGATGACATGACATTGACTCTGTGTATGCAATTCCCTTTATGAAGTACAGTGCTCATATTTTTGGCAGCTTCTTTTATAAATGACAAATATAAAGGAAATGAAATCACTCAACAACGGCACTAAAGGAAAGAATTTTTTTCCCCCTTCGCAACAATGCCCTGGTGGGAGTAGGAGGCCCAGCCTTACTCCTGGACAGCTGCTGCTGGATTTGAACTGTCAACCCTGTGGGCCACAGTCCCGCACACAACCACTGCGCCACCAGGGTTCAGCTTAGGAAAGATGTTTTATATTTAGGTTTATCTTGTTCCTGGTAATAACACATGCCTAATGAAAAACAAAAGTTGGAAAGGCAGTCACACTTCTTACTTGGACAGTTATAACCATCAATCATTTTATGAAATGACTATTATATTTCAATTTATCACGAACTATTCTGAACTTATGATGAGATGTAGTCAGTCAGGAGAGAAGCCAGAAGGGGAACATTCCTGTTTTTGAAGAGGGTTTAGCCTTCCACAACTAACATGATAAATAAACATTCTGCTGCAGAATTCTAGGTGGAAAAATTAATGTAGTCAATTGCAACTCAGGCTAAGCTGACTACATTGTTCATAAACTTGTTTGGTGTCATTCATTTAAATCAAGCTTGTTTAATTCTTCTTCTAGTTCATTCAAATCTTCCCCGTGAAAAGGTTTTCATCCACAGGAACGGCATCAATGAATGCCTCCTGTGTCCTGTGCCTCTCCTGTGTTATCCTCTTCCAAGTCCCTTCTTTCCCCATTTCCTGCCCGACCTCCAGAAGCTTCACTTAATTTGTTTTCTGAAGTAGATGTGCTGAATTTTCAAGACTGGCTACAGTAATACCTGTTTCATCTACATCTCTTGGAATGTACAGGTTTAAATCTATGTCATTTATGTTCACAGAATCATCAACTTCATCTCCATCTAGTCCCTGGATGTAATGGGTATCATCTGCTTCATCATCATCGTCATCATCAACAAGTTCAGGACGAAATTCAAACACCCCACGACCACTGATCACTAGCGCTTTCCCTGCTTCGCAGTCTGCTTTTCCTCTTTCCATGTCTTGCTCAAGTTTATCAATCTTTTGTCTTTTTCTTGTTTTCCATGCAAGAAAAGATTCTGGGGTGATTTTGGTAATATTTGGACCTAGGGCAGAAGGTTCTCTTTCAATGAGATCTTCTAATGAGATTTCATCTTCTTTCGCGTCTTTCTTTCTATCTTTTTTCAATACAAATCCAGGGGGAAGTGCAGGATGATACTTAAACATATCACCCCCTCCAGGGCATACCCTTAACAAGCCGTATTTGTTATTTTCAATAGCTTCAAGGAAATGCTTGCACGCTATTTGAGTTTTTGGTTTTTTCTATTTCCACCTTTTCCGTGCTTCTTCTTCTTCTTCTTCTTCTTTTATTTTTTTTTTTTTTCAGTTTTAGGCATCACTGCCCTCTGGTGATCGTGGGAGCTACCCAGCCTTCTTGATGCTGGATTTGAACCGCCAAGCCCATGGGCCGCAGTCCCACACTCAACCACTTATGCCACCGGGGTTTAGCCCGTTTCCGTGTTTCTTGTTCACTACCTCTTCCAGCTTTTTTTTTTTTTTGGCATCACTGCCCTCTGGTGATGGGAGTAGGAGGCCCAGCCTTTGCTCCTGTGGAGCTGGGATTGAACCTCCATCCCACTGGGCCCCAGTCCTGTGCACAACCACTACGCTGCTGGGGCTGAGCTCTTCCAGCTTTTTTTTTTTTATTCTATTTTTCCATGGTAACTTTTTCTAGTTCTTCATTTCTTGAATCAATGTAAACACTTCACTTTTCACATTTTCTCTCCAGCGTCAAGTCATGAGAGAACTTACACTTGTCTCCTTTCGTGCACTGTCCTGACTTGAAGAATGCACACACCACAGATTTGGGATCTGTGGCTTTACTTATTTTTTGAGCAGCAACTACAGGTTTAAATAGTTCATTTAGCTCCTGTAATTCTTTCTTCTTATCATCTTTCTTCAGTTTCTTTTCAGCGTCACTTTGTGCTACCTGGCCTGGATTTTGTTGACCAAATTTAACTTGATGAGTGACAGCCTTGATACACTTCTGTTGCTTTGCTCCTTTCTTATTCTAAATTAGACCAAAAGTTTTGTCCTGACCTTGTTCCCTGTCATTTGATGATCTTTTCTTTTTTCTACTGCTCTGCTTTTTTGCTGCCCCTGGCCCAAGTCTGTTTCTTGGGGGGCATCGCGGAGCCAGGTCGCAGTGGCCAGAGTTAAGCACAGCTGGACACCGTCAAGGCCTCTGGCCCTGTGAAGGGCCTCCATCACTGCTGCACCGCGCAGCCCCCATATTTCAACTTAAGATAATTTTGAGGAATTTCTCCAGGTCTGCACCCATGAGTGCAGCACATTCTACATCTAGTTAATTTTAGACTTATAATAGTCTATATAATGTTCAATATTGAGAGGCTGAGGCTGCCGCAGGAAGAAGATGGAGCTCAGGTAAGGCTGAAAAGTCAAGATTTTGCTTTGTTGAGGTAGGGAAGGACTTTGGGGAAGGGAAGGGACAGCAGAGAGAGGGACAGGAGCATCTTGAACTCCTGGGCAGGTTCTGAGGCCTGAGAGTGAGGCCAAGGAAACCCTGCCTGCTGGTGGGTCAGTGGGATATTTGTAGGACCTGGGTTAGGGAAGTATGCAGATGAGGTGAAGTAGGCAGATGGGGGTTGCACGAATGAGGAGAAGGAAGGCCTGATACTGTAGTTGCAGGATCTGAGTCTGAGCAAACCGCCTTCTCCGGTATGCTGTGGGAGGGGCCTTTGCAGTGCAGTGGGTTAGCTCTTTGGGGGAAGGGCCTTTGAAGCCAAGTGGTCTCTCTGGCAGGCTGGGAAAGGAGTTCACCCCAGCCTGGCTTGGAGAGATCAGCTCCTTGGAATGTAGAGGTTAGAGGCTGTAGAGTCCAGCATGTTGTCCGTCTTCCTGAGGGGGAGAGGGAACGGGGCCGCTTTGTTCTGACCAGGCCTAAACAAATATCATCCACCACCTGCTTCTGTCCCTTGCAAGAGTAAGGTGGTTTTTCAGTTCTATCCCCTTGCACTGCAGCAATTCAGCATTTGGCCAGCTCAGATTGGATACAGGGGCAAAGCACACCAGACACCTTCACCAGCAACCTTCAGTTGAACCCAAGAGAAAAAAACACCTAGAGGACTCAGACCTGAGGAACAGTTAGATTTCTCAGGTGGGAAATACTTCTGTTCTTGGCTTTGCATGAGAAAGAAATTCATGCATGTGGCGATCATGTACCTGATGTCAATTTCATGATTGGTAGTGAAGGGGTAGAGTCTAGCCTGTCAATCTGGAGATAGCCAATTAGACTTCTGTGTGGGCATGGCTTTCTCTGAGAATTCTGGGAAATCTCGTGATATTTCCCCTGTGGAGATGAGAGACTGTGGACTCAGTCTCTTGGAGAGAGACAAGATGATGTCATGCTGATAGATCCCTAGTCCTGGAACCTGGAGGAGCCAGAGGAGAAGCCACATGGGCTTGCCTTGATGGAACCAGACCTCTGGGGCCAGCACTGAGATGCTTCTACCACCAATGGATACTGCTGACAGACCCTGAGCCCTGGAAATGAGGAGCCATGGGGAGACCCCTGACAGAACTGGAATGCTTCTACTGCTGCTGGATACACAAGACTCTGCACCCACTGACCTGTGATTGTCTTGGTGTCATTGCACATGCTGCGTGAGTCAGAAGGAGACTTTATAGACTGGTATTGGGCATATGGGCTAATATCAGACTTATGACCTTGGACTGGAGTGGGTTGGGATGCTTTCTCAATGTTCCATCCCTCTTGTATATAAATCTTTCCCTTAGATCCATATGCGTGTTTATGAATTTGCTCTCTCTAGTCTACTCAGACTAACATAAAGCAGAAGCCTGGTTTGTGATCCAAGTGGGTTCTCTTTATAAAGGGTAGAATTTCAGGTTTTTTTTTTTTTCAAAGAAATACATTTTCTGTAAAAATATACACATCATTTTTACAGATAAATACATTTACAGGGTCCCCCTCCCTTTTTACAAAATGGTAAAGTTACCGTATATACTTGTGTATAGGTTGGCTTTTTCAGCACATCTTAAATGCAGTTTTTGTGGTAAAATGAGGTCGCTTGGCTCATATTCGGGTTGGCTTACACTCGAGTATGTAGGATACTTTGGGCCATAACTAGGCTAGTGAACTCAAAGCCAAGCCAAAGTAGAACAGGTGGGGAAAATTTTTACTAAGACCACACACACCTGGGAAATCTAATTTGAGAGGAAAAATTTTCCCTCCACACACTCATACAGTACTGAGGCTTCTAGTCATATATCTTACTATGTATAGCGTAAAGTCATTTACACAGGTTGCTGGCATCATTAATGCCTTGTTCAAGACTATAGCAAGTTAATGAGTTCTATGTATGACTAGCTTGGCTAGGACCACATCCAGGTTTTACATTCACTAAACATGGAATTGCACTCCCACAAGTGGTGAACTGAGGTCTGAGAGAGAGAGAGAGAGAGAGAGAGAGAGAGAGAGAGAGACAGAGAGAGCGCGAGAGAGAGAGAGAGAGAGAGAGAGAGAGCAAGAGAGCGAGAGCGAGAGAGAGACCAGGCACAGCAGAGTGGAATGCCGAGGAGCAACTGGAAAAAGAAAGCTGTAGTCTCCAGGTTCCAGCTTTTTAGGACCTTCCGCTGTGAAGAGTGATCGATGGTACTGGTTGACCCTATTGGCTGAATTAAGACCACCTGGTCTAGATTGGGCCAATCCATATGGACTGCCCCACCTAGGTATACCAACTCCCCACCCCTTGAGGCTGAATTGGCACATGCCCAGTAGACACCACTGGCCCCAGTTCTGCTACCTAACAGAACTAAGTAGTGTATGCACACCATTTCCGAAGTGAAACCTTTGTCACAGTCCCTATTTTTTTTGGCATCACTGCCCTCTGGTGGTCGTGGGAGCTACCCAGCACAGTCCCCATTTTGAACAACTGTTGCATGTACATGCAATTACTCTAACTCCATGCATAGGGGCTCAATTCCTAGCATTTTCTATCTCCTTTTTTTATGAATAAATATAAATGTTCTTCCACTCTACCTTTAAGAGCCCTCTTCTTAATGAGATTTTCTTTGATGAGATGTGGCCTGTGTTGCCTTGTTGTTGTTGTTAGGTGCCATTTTGGCTGGTTTGAGTAAATGAAGACCACCACAATGTCCTATTTAATTATGGACACTCTTGGTAGCTGGCAGGCCATTATAAACCTCTGACCTGGGTCGGGCCCCAAATGGGTCTCTTGAGACAGAACTGGGGTGAACGTCTTTCTTCCATGTGAGTTTACTAATGGGCTGTCACAAGATTTTAACTAATGAATACTCAAGGTATGTAGTCTGTTCTTACTTTCCTGAGAGAGAGGTCTTTATTGTTCGATTTTGCAAATTAGGGTGCCCAAGGCTGGAGAAAAATGAAGCACAAAGAAGGACTGCTTCATAGCTCCTCTGAAAGCATTTTATCTCCTTGTTTGCAAGCCCCCTGTCTCAGTTCCTCATTGGCTGAGTACTATGGTGTGTCAGGCAGGGTTCTCTTAGAGAAATAAAATTCAGGACACTAGTAATGCCTTTTTATATATTTATATACTGAGAAAGATAATATATAAGATAAAAAGATAACAAGTGAACTATAAAGCAATACAGATTGCTCGGTGCAACTCACTTAAGATATATAAAATAAAAAGAGAAAAAGTTAACTATAAAGCAATACAGATTGCTCAGTGCAACTCACTTGCATGAGGCAACTACAAGACTAGCAGTCCTTCAATTCTTGAGGGCCGCTGAATAGTCCTCTGTAGAGCAATCCAGGCTATCTGGTTACAGGCCGCAAACGGCAGAGCAACAGTCACCAATAGTCACCAACTGTCACCAACAGTCAGCCAGATAACAGAGTCCAACAGTCCCCAGCTCAAGAGATGTATATCCCAGAAGCGTGGCGAAGTAGGACTTGAAGGATCCTCAACTCACAGTAACACAGTCCACAATTAGGTGTCCCACAGGTAGTGTTGCTTGAAGGTCCAGGCACAGGATGAACAAGGCCGCTCTCTGGTCCGAAGATCAGGAAAACCACAGAGAGAGAGGGCGGGACTTGCGAAGCACTTCCTATATCTGCCCTTCAATTCATCCCGCGTGTTCATTGACTGTGCCGTCACAACAGATCCACCAATCTCCTGTGGCCATATTGGCATAACAAACCTACCCATCACATATGGGGTTAAAAGTTTTTCCAAGTTGGGCTGAGCCCTGGTGGCGTAGTGGCTGTGTGCGGGACTGTGGCCCACAGGGTTGGCAGTTCAAATCCAGTAGCAGCTCTCCAGGAGCAAGGCTGGGTCTCTTACTCCCACCAGGGGGCAGTGATGCCCACACAAACGAGTCTTTCCAAAGCACAGCCTAGAAGCACCTTCTCTACTCCCCAGCAGATTCCTTTCTCCCCTTTTTTTCTTAATTCATCCTGTTTCCCCACTTGGTACCCAAGGTACCTGAGCTCTAATGATTGTCTTAGCTGCTTTCACTGATGCCATTGTTACTTAACAGCTACCTATCTGTTCTCTGCTGAAGACCAGCTCGGAAACTTATTTCTCACAAATTTCCCCCTATTATTTATATTGGTTGTTCTCACTTTCATTTACAGCTCTCAAAGTTATCTAGTATCTGTTGACTTTCTCTCAGAGTGTATCATCTGTGGATGCCTCTTAAAGTAGGAGATTGGTTTGTTGGCATACCATGGGCATCTGTTTACTCACAATACTCTCAATTAGCCTTTGAACTAATCCTGAAGCCTGGTGTGTCAGTCCAGGTAGACTAGAGGAACAAATTTCAAAGCCACGCATATGGATATAAGGAAAGGGTTTATACACAAAAGGAATGTGACACTGAGAAGACATCCCAATCCAGTCCAGTACAAAGTTATAAGTCCGATATTAACCCATATGCCCGAAGTCAGTCTATAAAGTTTCCTTCTGACTCATGAAGTCACAGGTCAGTGGGTGCAGAATTCTCGTGCTGGCAGGGGTCTCCCCATGACTCCTTGCTTCCAGGGCTCAGGGTCCATCAACAGCATGCCGCTCAAGCTTCAGAGGTCCGGCTCCATCAGGGCAAAGCTGTGTGGTCTCTCTGCTGGCTCCTCCAGCTTCTCGGATGCTGCCATCTTGTCTTTTCCGTGATTCATCGTTTCTGAGACTAACTCCCAACAACTGGGTAAGATAGCTTCTCAACTTCACGAGGGAAATATCGCAAGATTTCCCAGAAGTCTCAGGAGAAGGCCATGCCCACATAGAGGTCTCATTGGCTACTCAATGGCTATCTCCAAGGCTAGACTCCACCCCTACATTTCTTTTTTTTTTTTTTTTTTTGTGGGCATCACTGCTCTCCGGTGGTGGGAGTAGGAGGCCCAGCCCCACTATTGGAATTGAACCTCCGTCCCAGTGGGCCGCAGTCCCGCGCACAACCACTACGCCACCGGGGCTCAGCCCCCACCCCTACATTTCAATCATAAAATTAACATAAGCACATGACTGCCACACCTGGGTAAAATACAGCATCCAATTGTTAAAATTTCAGCTACTATTATGAAAGAAGTGAGGATGTAAGCACTTTTTCCCACTTTCTGAACCCGTTATCCAGTCAAAGGGTCACTAATTCCAACATGTTAGGCCAATTCATTAGCTAGAGTGTTTAATTCCTACAGGACTCTTATGCTGGTTCAATCAGGGGCTTTGATGTTGGGGATGAAGGTGCACCATCTGTCTCCAGTTCTCCCCCACACACCTCCCCTCTTGGCTAGCATCATGTCTAGTGCCATCTGTTTTCCAAAGCCATCCGACTGGTGGTATCTGACTGGCTACCTCTTGTAGTGCATTTCTGGGGTAAAGTATGGATTTCTGTTGATTATAGCAGATGCAATTAATCAAGTTCACGTTTTTGTTAATTCTTGATCCCCCCCAAAGTGTCACCTCTACCCCATAGCTATCTGATTTCTAACTTTAAATTCACTGGTAACTCCCCTAGGAATATGGAGTCTGTATAAACATGCAGATTGAAAACCCCAAGGAGATTTCTCTGAACTCAGGAGTTCTCATTGTGTGAAGGTGAAGGTCCATGTCCCAGTTCAATCAGATGGAAGTAAATCTCAGAGGCTCTCCTTTCTACAATCCCCCCAGACATCCACCGGGGTACTCTGAGGGTCTAGTATTTTTTACTGATAGGTAACAATTAGGTGACAATTAGGATGTGGGTCCATGTTGTCAATTCTCCTAAGGGTACTGTGAATTGTTCTCCCTGCCTTGGGTGGCAAGAAGAGTGGTTCATCCACTCTTGAGAAATAGTGAACTGTTCTTGGCTCTGACTTCTGCGGTGCAGGGAAGAGCAACCATAGTTCTTAGAAGTACCATTTTCCCCAGTATTCGTATCCTGCTACAGAGCCATCATGCAGTGCATTTTTACTTGATATAAGTCCCAACTGAGGAGAAAGCAAACAACCCAAGCCTGAGGTGTACCAGCTGGACAAGCACAGTAATCACTTTTGTTGAGAGCCAGCACTGTATACTTACGCCATTCCACCATGTTTGTCCTCGGTCCTTTATCTCAACCACTTCCACTTTTTTTTTTCATTATTAAGGAATCTCAGGGGAGAAACAAGGGGAATAGGGTCTGGAGTTGGCTCTGGAGTGGGGAAGTTTACAAATTGGAGTGAAAATAATCAACAATTATCCTAGAGGAAATTATACTCAGGTTTGGTTTAGTAGAGAATGTTGACATTACTGGTGGTAGCAGAGGCTAAATGGAAATGCCTCAACCTATCCAGAAAGGTGATCTACTATTACAACAGATAATCCCGCCTTCCTATTATGGGCAACTTCATGAAGTCCATCTGAATGTTTTGAAATGGTCTCAGTCCTGGAGGCCTTCTTCCTGGAAAGTGTCTCCTGCATATTTTCCTGTTAATTTTCTGGCATATTTTCTTATGCAGTTCCATATATCTGCTTGACAGTGTAGATACCAAGTTCTCAAAACCACATCACACTATAGCCTGTGGATGCCAGTTGCCTCCCTTATGTAGTATGGATGTGACAGTTTGATTTATTGTGTCAACTAGGCCAACAGAAAGTGTGGGTGGAGTTTAATCAGGTCACAGCTTGATTGCAGGATGACTAAAATAAGTAGAGACAACCGGTATCTCATCTCCTGCTTTTGTTTCCAGGTGATTGGACCAGCATGCTGTTGCTTTAGCTTGTTCTCTGCCTCAGCCTGTGTGCTACACTACCTGTGGGTCAAGTCAACGTGGGGATTGTGTTGCTAGAGCTTGAGGCTTCTTTGAGGCCTGTTTCACCATGCTGCTGGTGCTTACGTTGCTTGAACTTGCGGCCAGTGGATGCTATCGCCTGGGTGAGTTCAAGGTCCTGTTGGGGCCTGCTTTGATAAGCTCCTGAGCTATTGACTGTTGCTGAACCACCCTGCGTCTGCTGCCTGTGGGCAGACTCTGGTTGCCTGGCTAGGGAAAGATTCTGCTTCCTTGACCTTGGAACTGGCCGGCCACATTAGTAGAAGGACTTTCAGTATATTAACTGTTCCCTGAAAGTGAGTTGAACTGGACCCTCTGTACTGCTGTGTGGACTAGTTAGCTGTTATATTCTTATATTCCTTCTATCTATCTATCTATCTATCTATCTATCTATCTATCTATCTATCATCTATTATCTATCTATATCAATCTAATCATGTGTCCTCATTTTGTTTCTCTAGGGAATCCTGCTTAACATAATGGATAATAGTTCTCTCATTATAAGCTGACTTATTTCCCTCTCATCCCCAGTGTGGGTAGCTCCAGTGTTAGTTAATTCTTCCTATTCCTTCACTTATCATTGATCTAGTTATGAGGATTTTGATTTTCTTTACATTGAGTAATAATCCATACTGAAGGTTGTAATTCCTTAGGCATCCTCTGTTTCTTCCCTTGCAAGATGCTTCTCTATCCAATTAGCATTTTTCTTTTTTTGGGCATCGCTGCTCTCCGGTGGTGGGAGTAGGAGGCCCAGCCCCACTGCTGGAATTGAACCTCTGTTCCAGTGGGCCGCAGTTCCACGCCCAACCACTACGCCACTGGGGCTCAGCCCGCATTTTTCTTTTATTACTATTTTTTCCAATTAGCATTTTTCATGTCTTCCCTTGCAAGGTAACTTTTCTCTCTCATAAATATTTTTACTTGCATGGTGAACTTGGATCCCCTGATTGAGTAGGAAAAAGACTTTTTTTTGGCATCACTGCCCTCTGGAGATGGGAATAGGAGGCCCAGCCTTTGCTCCTGTGGAGCCACTGCTGGAATTGAACCTCCATCCCAGTGGGCCGCAGTCCTGTGCACAACCACTATGCTACCGGGGCTCAGACCGGAAAAAGACTACTTCTTTTTTTTTTTTTTTGGGGGGGGGGGGCCTGGCTTCACTGCCGGAAAAAGACTTCTAATTGTATGATTGCTGCAGTAACAAAGTAAATTCTTTTTGGGCATCGCTGCTCTCCGGTGGTGGGAGTAGGAGGCCCAGCTCCACTGCTGGAATTGAACTTCCGTCCCAGTGGGCCGCAGTCCCGCGCACAACCACTACGCCACTGGGGCTCAGCCCAGTAATTCATTTTCAAATGTGAAACATAACTAAGGGCCATCATCTTGGTATTTCACCACTGTATTTGACCATGATGCCTGATTTTGTTTATGAACCTGAGATTTATTATTCATTTCCCTCCCACTCTATGCAGGTCCTTCTAATGTGTTTTCTTTTAGATTGATTGGTAGTTAGGTGCCATTTAGTTATTCTGTTAAAAACTATTCCCTCTGATTCACTTGCTATAACTCACTTAATTTAACCAGCTTTTTAGTTAGGAGGAATAATGAATAAGAGACTGGCTTTGGAATTAGCTTAGATTTGCATCTTGGCATCACTGTCACTGACTAGCTATGAGATTCTAGGAAGGCTTCTTACTTGGCTTGGGAGACCAGGGAGAGGCTTAGGTGGTAGGGGCAGGAGATGGACGAAGGGAAAACGTGAAGGGCCAGGGTTGTGTGAGCTCAACCCTGAGAGAGGGCAAGGCTGTCCATTAATGTCTCAAGATTGAAGAACTCACTCAGAGCCGCTCTGGGAGACATAATTTTGTTTTCCTGTGTCTTCCAAAGAGTAGCTGACTGGACAACAAACTTTCCAGTGAAGGATATAATTCTGGGGTTCTCTTAGATCAGGCTCCTCAAATTAAGGCCTGTGGGCCACATGTGGCCTGCTGAGGACATTTATGTGGCATGCCGGGTGTTTTTGCCGCCACTGCCTGTCCTGCTTAGCAACCGACTCATCCTGGGCCCACAGTGAATTTCTTCTTATTTATTTATTTATTTATTTATTTATTTTTAAACTATAGTCAGCTTTCCAATGTCTGAAGGACAGTGAACTGGCCCCCTGTTTAAAAAGTTTGAGGACCCCTGTGGCTTAGATGAATAAAAAGGTGAATTACCAAAAGCCATAGAAGTCATTAAAATCATGATGCTAACATGAAATGAACTAAAAATCATGTTAGGAGATAGAAGCAGAAATAATTGACAGTGCCTCAGGTTGTACTGCGGTTCCTTGGCTATCTATGGGAGGAAGGGTATTATTCATATTCAGATGGGCAGAAGGATACAAGCCACTATTTTTTTAGTGTTTTCTCATGTCCCAACAAGGGTCTAGGTCAACTAATCTGTCCTTCTTTAGAGTAAAGGGCAGGAATGTAAGTGGACCTATGTAGGTCATTCATTTTGCATGTACTGTATGAATTATGGAGAGAAAACAGTATTTCCTAGTGTAACAACTTATCTTTTTTTAACTAAAGATATGATTGAAGCCTTAAGAAATTACAAATCCTGAAAGTCAGCTAATTGGGTAATAATTATTCCATGTTCTCCCATTCTAAATTGTAAATTAGGTGGTAATTTACAATTGTAAATTACATCTCATATAATCAACTTCATATTCAACAGTTTAAGCTATTAGTTAGCCTCAGTTCCAACAGCTTACTCTTCAAAAGCTAAGAACTTTTCTTTATAGGTCTTTTCTGAATAAAGACAAGACCAGAGACAGTCAAGTCCTCAGCCAAATAGCAGGATCCTGGGAGTCAGGCAACCTAACAGAATTGCTAATGAACCTTAATTAAGTTTCCTCCAAACATACTTTTATTAGACCCTGGCGCTCCCAAGAGGAACTGATATTTAAATTCCTGAGAGCTGCGCCTCAGTTTGGGGGACCTACCTTCAGAAGTGCCTTTATTTCCTCCCATCCTGGAGAGCACCTCCCCAGTATCCTTCTTTCCAGGGATCCGTCCTCTCTTCCTTCTATGCAACAGACTTGCCTGTCTCATTCAATAAAGGGCACATATTATTATACTACTACTATTTCAACTTAATAGATGTATGAGAGATTACAATCAAAGGCATTTGGTGTCTGTAAATTGAGCAATTTGACAGTGAAGCCTTAGCTCTATCTTAACGTCTTGGCTTAAGTCTAGAATCCATGTTGAAAAAAGCTGAAGTTTCCCTAAACTTGATACTTATCTAATCACTTACCCTAAAGGAGGCATTGTTTTTTTTTCTCCCAAGGTCTGTCAGGTGTAGGATATCATCATTTCTTCCTTGGGGTTTTTCCACTAGAGATAACAGGATGCTGATAGTTTATACCTGAGGTGTTTTGATACATTGCACTTATTGATAAATCTTCATAGTGAACTGCAAGAACATATGATTAAGAAAGGAATTTTTATGTCAAGTTCCTGCCCAGCCATTGTTCTGTGACCCTCCTGTAATAAACTGAAGAGTGTGCTCACTTGCAATTATATACCCACATACTCATGTAAACCCACATACAAAAAGATAGGTAAAACAGTGTTGCTACTCAACTAAGTCTACATGGAAGAAGAATACCAACATTCATGATTCAAGAACTGAAAATTACAGAACCCAAATCTGCAGGAAGAATTAGTATCAGAGCTTAAATCGTGAGGTTCTGGTGTTTAGAAGATTATGGATGACAATGGAAACCTTCTGTAAGCCTCCAGTCGTAATTGAGAGATAGAAATAACTTGGTTATTGGACAGAGAATGTTGGAGAGATGACTATACTAGATTAAAATGATAAATGTGACTTGAATGTTTAATATCTTGCCCCTTGATCTCTACTCTAATACACTTTGGGCTTGATAGTTTTGGGATTTTTTTGCCTTTTAATCTTTATTTTATTTAAAATTTTATTATACATTGGAAGTAATATATATGTATATATTATCATTCCATTGATCCATCTTGAACTGGTTTTTAATATTTTCTTTTTTTTTTTTTGGTATCACTGCCCTCAGGTGGTGGGAGTAGGAGGCCCAGCCTTTGCTCCGTGGAGCTGGAATCGAACCTCCATCCCAGTGGGCCGCAGTCCTGCACACAACCACTACGCCACCAGGGCTCAGCCCTTTAATATTTTCTATATTGAAGTATATCCCTATTATATTTTGTCATTGTTGGTAGCCTCCTTGAATCATTGTTATGCATTTTTTTATTTTATTTTTTTCATTGTTATGTATTTTTTGCTTTTTTTTTCCATATCATTGCCCTGGTGGGAGTAGGAAGCCCAGCCTTGCTCCTGGAGAGCTGCTGCTGGATTTGAACTGTCAACCCTGTGGGCCACAGTCCCACACACAGCCACTGTGCCACCAGGGCTCAGCTTTGTTATGTGTTTTTTTTTTTTTTTGTATATGAAACCCAGGAAACATGAATCTATAGAGACAACAACTAGAATAAGGATTCTAGGGGGTATGAGGCAGGGGCATTGAGGATGGCAGTGTAAGGAGGAGAAAGAAGAAATTGTTTTGAAACTGATTTTGGCAGTAATTATACAATATAGCTTGATGTGATTAAACTTTGGAGTGATATGCTTCTAGATTAACTCTTAATAAAATGGTTTTATTTATTTATTTATTTATTTTAGGCATCACTGCCCTCAGGTGGTGGGAGTAGGAGGCCCAGCCTTTGCTCCTGGGAGCTGGAATCGAATATCCATCCCAGTGGGCCGCAGTCCTGCGCACAACCACTACGCCACCAGGGCTCAGCCAATAAAATGGTTTTTGGGGACATTACACTGGTTTATTCCAAATAAAATTTATTTAAACATCCCTGCAATCAGTAGATGGTCACAGACAGCTTCTCTCAGTAATACATTTGTCTTCATCTCCAATTGTATAGTAGTTAGATGATTTTAACTACTGAAGATGTGTGAAAGTATAGGAGTGGTATCTAACCTGTCAATCAGTCCACAGTCTGATGGTGCATCTTTGGGACTGTGGCCTTCTCATAAGGAAGACCTTGGGACTATCCTTCACACTCCTTCCCTCTGCCTGCTGGGTTGACTCTGGTTGTAATCTTGAGAGTTGCTGGTGCTCTGCCAGATTTCCACCGACCTTGGATCCACACAACACTGAACCTACTGGCTTGTGATCTTCCTGTATTCTGCGTCATTGTATATTGTTGCATGAGTCTGACGGGGGAACGTATGGACTAGTACTGGTTTTATGGAGTTGAATTGAACTTGACTGGGACACTTTCTTGATATATATATAATTACTTCTTGATATAAATATGATATAAATGTATGCATATGTGTGTGTGTGTATATATATATATATATATATATATATATATATATATATATATAACTGGATTTGTTTCTCTAGTAAACCTGGCCTAAATCAGGGTCCCGTAAAAATGGTTCAATCTAAACAAAGGCTTCTAAGGGGACTTTTGGTCATTTAATCTCAAGGCGAAGAGGTCAATTCACAAGGTTATTGTGACTCTCTTGGGATTCCAGAGGGTAATCTTAATGGATTTTTCTAAAATAAATAAAAACCATAGACAGAAAACCCACAAAAAAACCCCCCAGGATGATCAAATGGAATTTTAAAGAAAATTTGATCAGTTTAAAGAAAATTGAAAAAGATTTTGGTTAGAAAGGTCTAAGAAGGGGCTGAGCCCTAGTAGCATAAGTGATTGAGTGCAGCACTGCGGCCCGCGGGCTTGGCGGTTCAAATCCAGCGGCGGCTCTCAGGAGCAGCACTGGGTAGCACCCACGACCACCAGAGGCAGTTAAGCGCCCCCCCCCCCAAAAAAAAAAAACAAAAACCAAAAACCAAAAACCAATTAAAAAAAAAGGTCTAAGAAGGATTCCCCCACCCCCATCATAACCATTCATCCATGCATCCACTTATTTGAGTGTCACATGGCTGTCTTAAAAGAGATCATTGGGAAACATTATCTCCTTTACCTATAGGCCTGTTTTTGCCCCTACAAACTTCTTTTCGTTCTCAGAGATCTTTTAAAAGGAGTTATTTGAGTTCCTCAAGGAAGCCAAAACTGCTGTTTTGGCGTAATGCTAATCAGAGAGTACAGAATCTTATGGGGAGAAGGGTTAGAGAAATGGGAACACTGTCTTCCGAAATGCTTATAGATTTTGTTCTACATCCTGCTTGGTGCGAAAGGACTAGACCTTCTTTAAAGACTTGTGAGCAGCCATCAAAGGTTCAATTACTGGCTTTCTGTGTCTGGAAGAAAGAAGAGTAAAGAAAATCAAAGACTTGAAACTTTTCTAGAAGATTTATGGGGCATATGAACACACATCTCCATAACCCTGAGACCAGAAGAACTAGATGGTGTCCAATTAATAATATCAACTGCTCTGAAAAGGGTCTCATCAGAAAATCCTGGATAGATAAGGAGAATAATGTGGAAAAGAGCCTAAATAACCTTCTAAAACTCTGGTAGGGACTAGTGAAACTCCCAAGACTATGCCTGTTAATCACCCTTTAGATCTGGAAATGAGCACACTCCATGGCTCATTTTTCAATCAAACAATAGATATATTGATAATGGGAACCATTAGGAAGGTACATGAAACATAGAATAGTCAACCATTTGAGGTCAAAAGGGCAACATTTAGCCAAGGACAAAGTTCAGAAGGGTTAGCAAAGGAAGAGCAATGAAACCAGGAAACACAAGGTGGTAACAGTATAAGTGACATATTGTGGAGAATGCAAACAAAGAGGTGAAACAAAATGTGAACGGATTGTTGAATGGAAATCTGATTTGCTCTGTAAACCACCCAATTCATAATAAAAAGAGAAAAGCTAAACAACTCAGCAACTTTACCACTTTTTAAAAAAGAGAGAAAAAGAAGAGATAGACTTAGATGGAGGATATGTTGAGAAAAACGAGCTCATATTTCAATTTTTGTTGTATAAAGGTTTATATGATTCTGTTTGCCTTTAGTTTTTTTTATTTTAGCAAACGAATGGGATACTTATATGCACTTCATTGCCTGAAGTCTTCTATTACGGAGCATGGATGATGATCTGGCAGCGAACATATTCTCCTGCACATATTCTTTGGTGAGATTCCGTCTTTCATGACTCAGGTGGAGGAGGGGGTTCTTCTATCAGCTTCACAAAATAATGGCAGTACATCTTCTCTGTGATCACAAAGTGACCTTTGCCATGGTAGTAAATGTGTTTCAGGCTCTTGCTTCTGAAATAGACTCAGCTATATGTCAATTGGATCAGAATTTCATATTGTGGTTTCTCACTGCCTTATCTTGTTTCTAAGATAACTTCATTAATTATTTTGGCCCCCTTTTTGATCACTGAATTTCAACTGATGAATAGGCATTCTTCATAAAAATTTTGATGAAAACCACATTTTCTCTTTGCTGAATTTTAATTGTCTATCATGGTGGCAGATTGGTGCTGGCTTTTGAAGTTCTCCAGGTAATTGTGGAGAAATGCTTTTATTATCCTCTCATTTTTGAAGATGTCAAGAGAAGCACTGAATATGTGAATATGTGACCAGAGTAGACATTATGAGATGGAAGTAGCCTGCCCCAACGTCAGTTTTCCCCAGTCACTCAGGCTCTGCATCCACAAAGCACCCAACCACTCCAGGAATGCTGCTGTATCCTTCTCAGGCTCTCTGCGAAGTCCAGGGTTTACATGATTTTATAGCAATTCTTTTTGGCTTGCTTTAGCACATTATTCTCCAATCCCTGCTAATGTCCTTCTTTTTCTTTTTTCCTACGTTTTGAATAAACTGTCTTTGACTCTTCTCATTGTCTCTCAGTGAGATACTCTTCATACTTCCCCCACTCTTCACCAAGGGCCTTAGGAAAATGAAAATAATGAAAGGAAAATGGAGAAGAAAGACATTGGAAATGGTATTAAAAAAAATCCCAAAATGGATACTTGTCAGACTTTGCATGAGTGTTTTAGGCAGGGTTCTCTAGAGAAACAAAACCAGGACACTTCTGATTATATAAATGGTTAGGTTTATACAGCATGAAGGAATATAACAGCTAATTAGTCCACACAACAATACAGAGGGCTCAGTTTAACTCACTTATGAACAACAGTTAATTTATTGGAAGTCCTTTAACTTACAAGGCTACTGGATCCTAGGTCAAGGAAGTAGACATCTGAGTCTTCCCTCCGGCAATGCAGGCTGAGTTTGCCCACAGGCAGCAAACAGCCAGGTGGGTCGCCAAATAGTCATCAGCTCAGGAGCTTAGTGAAGCAGACCTGGAGGGCTATCAAACTCAAGCAATGTAAGAGGACAGCTCCCACCAGCTTCCAGCTCTAGCAATTTGCACACCAGCAGTGTGGCGAAGTAGGTCTTGAAGGAACCTCAAGCTCTAATGACAGAATCTGTGGGTTGACTGTCCCACAGGTGGTGTAGTTCACAAGTTGAGGAAGAACTAGCTAAAGCAGCCACGTGTTGGTCTGGTCAACAGAGAGTAAGAGAGTGAAGGATGAACCTTGTCGAGCCATTTATCTTTTACCCTCCAATCAAACTATGACCTGATTCACATGTTTCTTTTGGTCAGGTTGGCACAATAAATCTAGCTATCACAAGGAGGTTCAGTACTCTCCTAACCCCTACATCTTACGGCAAACCTCAAGAGGAGAATGCAGAGCACAGTGAGTGGAAAAATCCTTGTTACTCAATATAGACTTGAAAAATTACCAAAAAATTATTCTCCTACTTTGCATTCATTTCAAAGTAAGGGAAGTGAAAGTAATTCAATGAACAGTGCTAGAATAAAGTTACATATTTACCTGACTCCTATTACAAGGAAACTTACAGATGGATTAAATGTTAAATGTAAAATACAGATCTGATAAAAGACATGGTAGAATATATGTATTGGCATAAGAAAAGTATTACTAATCAGGATAACAAAGACAGAAACTATAAAGAAAAAAATTGGTAGGTTTGAGTGCATCAAAATCTGACACTTTTGTATAGCAAGACATCACTAAATGAAGTGAACATAGAATAAGTTGAGAGATGGATCTCCCTCAGGACCACGGGGCAGGGTCCTATGGGAACCGGTAAATAGACCTGGGTCTAACGAGGTTTTTTTTTTCTTTTCCCCCTCTTTTTCTCTTTCCTTTTCTTCCTTCATAGGTTTTCTTATTGTTTGAACTAGGGCATGGATGGTTTGCCTAATTATAAAAGTTGGACTCCTACTCCCCTCACCAGAGGGCAGTGATGCCCCCAAACACCCCCCCCCCAAAAAAAAAATAAGTTAGACAATGGGAGGGGAACCCAGGGAGAAGGCAATGGGACCAATGGCCCGGAAGGTAGAGGGGGAGGAAGGAGGTGGGGAGAAGGGTGCGGTGAGTGAATAGCATCATGGACAGGGGAACAACTTGGGAAGTGGAACCAGTATCTAGGAGAGGGAAGAGATCCTCTGAGTATTAGAGCAACACCAAGCTAGTGGAGAGGACGCACTAAGAGGAGGAAGAAGAGGGAAAGTGATGG
>PVJH01013615.1:0-27911 GCA_004026705.1 Nesogale talazaci | reverse complement strand
ACCGCAGATAGGCTTTGCGCCTTCCTTCAATTCAAGAACACCTTTGTTCTAACAAATTGGCATTCTGTGATGCCATCACCCCTCCTCCCCTCCGCCACACACACACAAGATCACTAAAGACAAAATGAATGCATAAGCAGATGTGGTGAAGACAGAGGATAGTGTTTGGCTATTACAATGTTTAGTGTCTGGTGTCTTAAAGGCTTGAAGTTAAACAAGCGACCATCCAACAGTGTAGCAACAAGCCCACATGGAAGAAGCACATCAGCTGTTATGATTGTGAGCTGTCGAGACTGGGCAACGGGCATCAGAAGATTTACAACAAACAGTAAACAAACAAGCATGCACTGGTGAGAATGGAGGGGCTTGGAGAAGCGACCCAAAGCCCATCTGTGGACAGTGTGGCATCCCCCCACAGAGGGGTCACAGGGAGGGGGTGAGTCAACCAGGGTGCAGTAGAGCAGTAATGGGTCATGCAATATGCCTCTGTTCCCTGGAGGTCTTCTCATACCCCTCCCTCCATGCACCCCCACACCCCACCTCTCATCTATCGCAACCTCAGTGCTGCTTCCCACTCTGAACTAGATGGAAGCATGTACATAGGTATAGGTGTGAGACAAAACTCACAACACATGGAACTCAGGAACAGGAATGGGAATAGAGATACCAAAAGGGGGAAGGGATGGAGAGGTGGGGAGGGAGAGGGGCACCGATCGCAATGAATGGCACATAACCACACACCTCCCAGTCAGGGGCAAGAACAACGGAAATCAGTGGGGAAGGGAAATATTTGGAGTAAGATTTTAATATAATTAACAATCTACAATTTATCAGGGGGCCATGAGGGTTGGGGTGGGGAGTGGGGTGGGAAAATAGGAGCTGATCCCAAGGACTCAATCCAAAGTAAAAGTACCATCTCTGTTTCTGCCTCCTTCCCAGAAGGAAACCCAGAGTCACTTTATAGAAGGTGTCACAGAAAAGTGACACTTCCTTCTCCTAGCCCTGAAGGTAGGAGAACAAGCTAACAGAACAAGCAGCAGAAAGAGCGGGAGAAATTTCTAAATAATCATTTGGGAAGCTGAATATCACAACCTTCTACAACCAATACTTCTTCAGAGATGTGTACACATGTGGAGGCCCTTCAGGTGCCCTAAACTCAAGAGCATGATAAAGATGAACAGGATTTGAGTTTCTCAGAGAAGTCCAAACGGTCACTGTGACGTCGAGTGAACCGAAGAGAGCAGAATTCTTCTTTGAAGGATCAGAAAGATGAAACCTGCCTTCAGAACTGCAGAACCGACGGAGGCTATGTCAAGAAACGATAGCTTCACATTTTGATATTTTGTTTGATAACCGTAATAAAGGGAAATGTCTCTATAGTTTTTTGGCTATATATTTTTTCACTTACCATCTTCTATATTATGTGAACATATATTAAAGCTATTGGGTTTAAAAAATGTCTAGAAAAGAATGATGGAATATGTGTACAAAGGACTGAGCTCTGGTGGCATAAGTGGTTGAGTGCGGGACTGTGGCCCTCAGGCTTCGTGGTTCAAATCCAGTGGTGACACTCAGGAGCAGCACTGGGGAGCGCCCACGACCACCAGAGGCAGTGATGCCCCCCCAAAAGGAATATGTGTACAAATATGTCGGATACAATTGATGTATGGTTTTTAATAAGAGTTGTAAGAGCCCCAATAAAATGATTAAACAAACCCAATAAGTTGGGGAAATATAACATATTTAAAGGTATATAACTTACTAAGAAAAAGACATTTAAATAGAAATATATCAAAAAAGTAACTCAAAAGAAAAACATAGAAATAGATCTAAGAAAAATGCTGATTCTCTAATAATTAAAAAAACAAGCCAATTGAGACAAAAAAAATTAGTCTCATTTTTCTACTAAATGGCAAAGCTGACAATGAGAACTAAAGAAATTTCATTCTTGTGCAAAATGGATAAAACCATTCTGGTTAGATATCTGGAAAATTGTACCCAAAGTCCTAAATTCTGGATTACTGTAGGGGGAAAAATCAGTTAAATTTTCAGGAGTGTGCAGTGAAAGATATAGCAACCAGGTTTCTGAAGTGCATTATTGACTTGGAAAAATTTTTAGTTTCTTTCAAGAAAGTTGCATTTGCCTTATGCTGGGGTCTCAAGAAAAGCAAAACTAGTGAAGTTTATATAAGCGTATAAGGAACTTTAAGAAAAAAGAAAGGCATTCACTGTTTTATATCAAGTCACTCACACAGTTGTATATCACCTCTGAAAACAAGGTCCCCCAAACAAACCCAAACTAACTGTCACCCAGTCAATCCTTACTCAGCAATCGAAGAGGGTCGCACTTCCCCTCTGCTTGCCCGTGGGCTTCTGAGATTATGACTCTTTATAGGAATAGAAAGCTTTGTCTTACTCTTTTGGAGCTCTCCGGTGGTTTCAAGCTTGCAGTTAGAATCCACTATACTACTCATGATGGTCACACAGTCGTAGCAGTGTGGTTCAGAGGTGAGGTGAGTGGTTTCTCCAGATTTGCATAGCTTCACATGCTGAGGAACCCGAGATGATAAGCCTCTGGAGCTGAATAAATCCAAGATTGGTAGCAATGATGGCACAGTGCTTATGACTGCCAGGATCAGCAGGCAATACAGCAGACTCCTAGCTCAAGTCCAAAATACTGGAGATCACAGGACAAGCCAGATTTAGGATCCAGAAATAGCAAAAAGCATACAGCCTTTTCTATAGCACCCGGTTGGTCCACTTACATTGTAAGCGGGGGTGAGGTGGGGTGGGGGGTGGGGGAGGGTGGGGGGCGTGGGAGGAGAAGGGGGGGCGGAGGGGTTGTTATCTTCTCATGGAGGATTGTTATATTTTAACTGTCAAATCATTGGCAATTCATTCTAGTAAAGTTGACACAGAACCTTAACTGTCCCAGCATGGAACAAAGTTTTGGGGTCTAGAATGGTAAAATGAGGGCCTAATAGTCTGTAAATTTTAATTAGAATACTTGTCATTGTGCCTCAGTCCCTCTCAGAAACGCAAGCTTTTTTAGGTATTTGTTACCTATCTATACCCACTGTTAGGTCTGGTTGTTAATTCTGATTCATAAAGATCCTCTGTGCAACATAATGAAATGCTATCTGGTCCTGTGCTGTCCTCACAGTGGTTCTTATGTGTGAGCTCATTGACACACCCACAGTGTCAAGCATCTTGTCAAAGTTCTTCCTGTTTTTGCTGCCCTGCTACTTTACAGAGCATGATGTACTTCTCTAGAGACTTGTCTGTCTTGACAACAAGGTCAAAGTACTTGAGATGAAGTCTCACTATCTTGTCACTAAGGAGTATTCTGGCTCTACTTATTACAAGACAGACCTATTAGTTCTTTTGACAGTCTATAGTATTCCTAAAATTCTTGGCCAGAACCACAATTCAAAAGCTTTAACTCCTTTTGGATTTTTACATACAATGTCCAAATTTTTTTTGGGGGGGCATCACTGCCCTCAGGTGGTGGGAGTAGGAGGCCCAGCCTTTGCTCCGTGCAGCTGGAATCGAACTTCCATCCCAGTGGGCTGCAGTCCAACGCACAACCACTACGCCACTGGGGCTGAGCCCTACAATGTCCAAATTTAACACGAATATGTGGTGACTGAAAATAATATGGCTTGGTTCAGGTGCACCTTCATATTCAAAGTAGCATTCTTGCTTTCCAACACTTCATAGAAGTTTTGGTCAGCAAGATTTGCCCAATGCAATGCATTTTTTATTTCCGGTGGTGATGATCATACAACTCTTTTTGTTTGGGGGGGGGCATCATTGCTCTCTGGTGGTGGGAGTTGGAGGCCCAGCCCCACTGCTGGAATTGAACCTCCATCCCAGTGGGCCGCAGTCCCGCGCACAACCATTACGCCACCGGAGCTCAGCCCCACAGTGAATTTTTTCATAAAAGCAGTTTTGCTTGAACCTCATTTTTTGTGATGGCCAATTTAGGAGAACAGCATGTGATGGTGAAATTTTGTTTCCTGTTCAGGAAACATGCTGCAGAGACTGTTGTAATATTCAGTACAAGTTACAAGGACAATGCTATAAGAAAATCTCAAATGTACCAGTGGGTTTTTTTTCATTACAAAAAAGATGAAATGTCTATACATGACAAACTTAGTTCTGGACATCCATCAACCTCCCAAATGGATAAAAATTCATGCACTTGTGTTCAAAGGCTGACATCAGTCCACTGAAGAGATGGGGAAGTTTCCTGGACTATCTTGGAGCTCAGTTCAGCGAATTTTCAAGGGAAGACTTGGGAATGAGAAGTGTCACTATGAAATTTGTGCCTCATGTTCTGACTGGTCAGGAGAAACAGCATTCAGTGGAAATAGATGTGCTTTGAAAGAACAGCTCCTATGTGACCCAGTGTGATAGGTAGGTTTGTTGTGACTACATGGCCATTAAACACGTGAGAGCAATTGAAGGGCAGAGATACAAATGGCTCTGCACGTTCCACCCTTTCTCTCTTGCTCTTGGATCTGCAGGCCAGCCAGCTACCTGGTTTGTCCTGTGCCTTGATTTCTAAGCTACACTACCCATAGGACACCTAATCCATGGACTATGTAGCTGTGAGTTGCGGTTCCTTCAAGCCCTACTTCGCCATGCTCCTGGGATATACATCCCTTGAGCCGGGACTGTTGGACTCTGCATCTGGCTGACTGTTGGTGACCTGCCTTGCTGATTGCTGCTTGTGGCTGGATAGCCTGAATTGCTCTACAGAGGACTCCTCGTCAGTCCTCAAGACTTGAAGGACTGTTAATGTACTAGCTATCTAATGCAAGGTGAGTTGCACCGAGCCATTTGTACTGCTTTATAAATTAGTTAACTCTCAGAGGAAGGCCAGCCTCTGAAACATACTTCATGGGTTCGATAGGTGCAGTTGTACAGCGATAATTATTTATTATGGTAATATTATAGAGAGCATGAGGCAGAGAGAACTAACAAGAGTCAGACATATTTCATGGTAGCATGCTTACCTCAGCCCTGTCTGGTGGCCCACATGGAGAGAGGGTGAATGGGGGAAGGGATTCCATGAGGGAAAGGGGCTGAGAGCTTCCAGCGCTGATAGTGGAAGAGGCAGGAGAGGGTGGGGGGGGCAAGCCGATCGGGTCCTTATTGTGCCCCAACTTTATATACCCTTCGATGCCATGCAAGGCCCCTAATTATAGGTAAGGACATATGTCACAGGAATGGGTTGAACCATCACAGGAAGGGGATGAGCTTGGGGCGTGCACATAACCCCAAGGGGAGGGACTAGGAGTGTACATGTGACAAGAAGGGCGGACCTACACTCAATATGGCAGCCTAACACTCTTTGTCTCCTACAAGGAAGTACTCGATCGGTATGCTTATCAAAGGGAGTGCACCCTGCTTAGGGTGGGACAAGCTATATCGATTGTTATGGTTAGCCAGTAACCCTAAGGAACAATAGTCCTGACCTACTTTGGTTGACCTCCAGGTGGCTTGTCATATTCCGCGTGTAGCAAGCTGCTTAAGTTTGGCGTATATTTGGGGAAATAACCAAATATATGTTTTCCACAGTTAACTATTTATTCCTATGTTAGACAAATGTCTTTTTTTATGTTAAACATCTTTCTATCTATATAAATATATATAGAGAATTAGGGCTGAGCCCCGGTGGTGTAAGTGGTTGAGTGTGGAACTGGGCCCTTGGTGGTTCAAATCCAGCGGTGGCTCTCAGGAGCAGTGCTGGGTAGCTCCCACGACCACCAGAGGCAGTGATACCACCAAAAATAAAACAAACAAACAATAAATAAATATATAGAGAGAATTATTGGTGTCCTGGTTTTGTTTCTCTGGAGACTCCTAACACACCCAGACTTCTCCCCCAAGGTCATTACTAGTGAAGAGATATCGTGTTATTCTTACAATCCCCAAACCAAGTATCAATCAAGCCAGTGGAAGACACCATCATCACCTTGCCCCCACAAGCTCATCAAGTGAAATCAAAGATCAAGATGATTCTCATTTGTTTTTTGATGTGAGGGGGGATAGTGCATTTGGAATATGTTCCACCAGGTCAGACTGTTAATCAAGCTTTCTATTTAGAAGTTCTGAAAAGATTGCAAAACAGTGTGTGACAAAAAAGGCCTGATTTGTGGCAGACAGGGCGTGGATTCTGACACTACGATAATGTACCTGCTCACACAGCCATCTCAATGCACTAGTTTGGGGTAAAAAAACTGCATGATTTTCTTGCCCTAAGCACATTCCTCACCTGACCGCACGCAATATGACTTCTTTTTGTTTCTGTGAATGCAGAAGGACATGAAAGGAAAGCGATTTGATGATGTAGAAGAGGTAAAGAAAAAAAAAATGGAGGTGCTATCAGCCATCCAAAGAGATGAGTTTAAAAAAATGTTTTCAATAATGGAATTGCAGATTTGTCAAATGTATTAAGTATAATGGTAAGTACTTTGAAAGTGATGAGGTTGTTTTGTAAAAAAATTAAATATATAGCTTTGAAAAAATTTTTCATTTTTTGGGGGGTGATGGTACCCCCTTGTATGTGCATTACCAAATGCATGAAGGAGATATAAAGCCACTCATATGACTCTTTCTCCAAGACTCTCTTTCTACCATTGAGAGATGCTGCTCCAACATCCTACAGTGCAGAGGGCAGATAACAAAGAATTTTTTTGGCCCCAAACGTCCATAGTGCTAAGATTGAGAAATCCCAACTGTCAAAAAACCTCTGCCATAAAACCTCTAAGGTAATAAGAAGTTTCTTGGTTAGCCCACATACTAAATTCATGAATGGTGAAGAAGCTGAGAAACAGTTACAGGCCCAGAAATTTCTGACCACCAGGTGCCCCTGACCCTTTAAGAATGTTCCAAACCAATCTCTGGGTATGCTATCATCCTTTCAAGTCACTAACCTCTTTGTCAAATTGAAATGTTATACTAGACTTTGAATATTTTAATGGTTTCATCCTTTCTTATCAAAATTGTCAACTGCCTTTAAGCTAAGTTTCTTATTTGTATTCTAGCATATACAGCAGTCCTAGCGGCACAGGAAGTACCAATTCAGGTAAAGTACTATGAGTTCCAGATGGCTACTTTCTGGGTTGGCACCAAATTTGCTACAGTGGATCCACAAGTCCTAGAATAGCCAGGCCACTGTGACAGGAAGGTTTCTCAGGGTTGGGTTGGGGAAGCAGCTGCTGTTTACTCTGTATCTTCAACTAGGTTCCTGGTCTGTCTCAATTGTGGAAGTACAGGTCACACACTGAAAATAAAGGCTGAACTTTCTTGAGAGGCAAGCTGACAGTATGCTGTCAGATGGCTTGATAGTTCTCTTACAGCAGGGGCCCTCAAACTAGATCCCCAGACATTTATCTGGTTCGTCTGGTGTTGCCGTGCTGCTTAGCAGTCGACTCAACTTGTCTCCCCTCTGACTCCCTTCCTTTTCTCTGTCTCTTGCCAAGGTAAGAACAAGTTAGAATTTATTATTTTTTTTGAAGTTAGGCGGTCTATTTTTGCAGATAAGAGGTGTCTTTTTTAAAAAAAGTTTGGTTAGTTGGTTGGGGGTGGTTTCTGGGGGGGCGGGTAGCAAATAGTCAGTGCTCAGTGCTAATGATAATTATAAGTGTTCAGTGGTAATGCAAATGATCAGAGGTCAGTGTTATCACATGGGTGCCCCAAATTGGTCATCTGCTTATGGTCCCATAGGAACTTAATCTGGCTCTGCAGACAGCCGAGGAGTAGGAAACCCAATTTAATTGACAGTAAGTGCATTTATATTCTGATTGCTATTCAGTTGTGTATGATGTTGTGTGCTGTGTAAACCCCAGTTCACACTGTTGCGATCTCTGAGCAGTGCGAGTTCAGCGATATGATTGTATGGCTGAGCTCCCATAAGAGTCTGTGATATGCAAATCACATGTGAAAGCATTTGAAGTAAAATTAGGCCTCCTCATCAAACAAGTGAAGGAGAAAAATTTCTGCCATCTCCCCATAACTCAAAATTTGTTAGGGAAAAAAATCATTGGTTGCATTCTCAAATAAGACGTGTAGATTCACAGGAAAAGTTGCAAAAGACATTTCTATTTAGATTTAAAGAGCTTCATCTCTATGAACAGAACATACAGCTTTTCCATAAACCATTTTCTTCTTTTTTCTTTTCCCTTGCATCACTGCCCTGGTGGGAGTAGGAAGCCTAGCCTTGCTCCTGAAGAGCTGCTGCTGGATTTGAACCATCAACCTTGTGGGCCACAGTCCCACACACAACCACTGCGCCATCAGCTTCCATAATCCATTTTCTATTGACATTGAAAATGTGGATGCAATTTACTAAATGGAACTGGCTGAACTGCAGAATTGTGACTCTCTGAAAGACGCATTCATGTCACTATGCATCTCTTCCCTCTAGACATATCCTAATCTCAGGAACCATGCGCTCAAAATGGCAACCATCTTTGGCAGCACTTATGTCTGTGAACAGACTTTTTCCAGAATGAAACATCTGAAATCTCCAACCAGATCTAGACTAACTGATACTCACTTGCATCACTTGTTACGAATAGCAGTGACAAATATGGAACCGGACATTGACCATCTCATTAGCCAAAAGCAGGCCCATAGTTCTCATTGAAATACTTGTAAGTGGGCTGAGCCCCTGTGGCATAGTGTTTGTGTGCTGGACTGAGGCCCACTGGGATGGAGGTTCAATTCCAGCAGCGGCTCCACTGGAGCAAAGGCTGGGCCTCCTACTCCCACCACCAGAGGGCAGTGATGCTCAAAAAACAAAAAACAAAAGAAAAACTGGTAAGTTTGTTGATTTAACTTTACTTGTTCTTCATTTTAAATATTGTATTTTTTCCTGTTTTGTTTTTTACTTCAAAATAAGATCTGTGGGCTGAGCCCCAGTGGTGTAGTGGTTGTGCGCGGGACTGCGGCCCACTGGGACGGAGGTTCAATTCCAGCAGTGGGGCTGGGCCTCCTACTCCCACCACCGGAGAGCAGTGATGCCCCCCCCCAAAAAAAAAAAAGATCTGTGCAGTGTGCATAGGAATTTGTTTATAACTTAAAAAAAAAAAACTATAATCAGGCCCTCCAATGGTGTGAGGGACAGTGAACTGGCCCCCTGTTTAAAGTGTTTGAGGACCTCTGCCTTAGAGGATAAACTGCAATATCCAGGTTCTTTGAGAGGGATTTTTTTAAAAAAAATAATTTTATTGGGGGCTCTTACAGCTATTATAACATTCAGTACATCATCTGTATCAAGCACATTTGCACACATGTTGCCACATTCGTTTCCAAACATTTTCCACGTGAGCCCGTAGTATAAGCTCTTTGGTATAAAAGAGGGATGTTCTAACAGCTCTGCCCAGTCCCTCACCTCCTAGGTCAGGCTTGTTCTTATTTTCCTGTTAGTGACAGTTCCCATACTTCTTAAGTCTTAGCTCTCACTACTCCAGATGGTGATATCATATGCTGACTACCAAGCTGAACTGGCCAATCATCACAGAACACATTTGTTAAGGATCACGTTAGTATTTTGAGGATATCCTTAATGAGTGTAGTGGGCTATTGAAGCATGCGTTCATACCAACAATGAGAATTAAGAGTTTGGAAATTTATAATGGGTTACTCTTTGGATAGGTAAAAATAATATATAAAAGCCTATCACCAAGTGTAAACAAGGTAGCAATCAGTATAGCAAACACAAGAGCCTGAAGTCCCTGGCCGACTGTCCCAACAAGAGGGTTGTTAGTCTCCTTTTGGATTTCAGTCCTGAAAATAAAACTGCCTTAGCCAAAAAAGAGGTCCGTCCACACATGGTTCTTGTTTAAGGTTGAGCTGAAAGGAGACAGGTTGGGACCCTCACTTGCTGCATTTGGATTTCATTTTTGCCTATAGGCAGAGCTTGGAGCTAGCGTGGGGCTTAGCTAATCATTGGGCCCCAAGCTGCCCCTGCCCCTCCTCCACCCGCTCGCGCACCAGCTCCTCAGACAGCATGGTCTGGAACTGCGCCTGCACCAGCTTCTCTGAAATCCACTCTTTGATGTGGAGGTCCTGTCTCAGTCCCTCTTCAGCAAGTATGGAGGTGCGGAAGGACCTCCCCAAGTCCAGCTTCGCCCTCACAGCAGAACTGCCAGAACCGCAGCAGGGAGGCTCTGTGGCTAGCTCTTTTGGGTACAGGGATTCTGTGTATTCTTTTAATTTTCTTAACAAGAAAAGTCCAACCAAGTTTTATTTCTTTTTGCTAGAAATCACGCTTTATTGGTTCAATCACCAGGAGTTAATTTTCAGCATAAGATTTCATATCACAAAGGCCTGGGCTCTGAGGTTTGCTCTGCTTCTCTTTGTCCTTAATGTGGTTTTCAGGGAAAAATATCAAGAACAGAGACCAAGTCAGAAAGTTATAAATCCGTTTTTTTTTTTCCAGACAGTGGACAAGCTGCTAAATTTTTGTTCAAAGCAAGAAGATGCTCATTCTTCGGAAAATGTAGTAAAGTTTTGACATTGCCTAAGATCTCTCAACAATTTATCTGTATCAAAAATGTTGGTCCAAAGTTATTTGCATCTACATTTTTTCACTTTGAAATTTACTTTTTTTGGTTTATGCATATAATTTACTTTTTTTTGGGGGGTGGGTAGCGGGCAATCACTGCCTCTGGTGGTCGTGGGCGCTACCCAGTGCCGCTCCTGAGAGTCACCGCTGGATTTGAACCGCCAAGCCCGCGGGCTGCAGTCCCGCACTTAACCACTTATGCCACTAGGGCTTAGCCCGCATATAATTTACTTTTTTTTTGGTGGGAGTAGGAGGCCCAGCCCCACTGCTGGAATTGAACCTCCGTCTCAGTGGGCCGCAGACCCGTGCACAACCACTACGCCACCAGGGCTCAGCCCTAATTTACTTTTAATAACTATTCTCTCCAGGTGCAAAAGTGAATCAATCCAGTGCAAGGAAAAAAATTCTTCAAATTAAATATGCCTCACCTTGCTCTTGGAAAAGAGGAAACAGTGACTCATAGGTTCCTCTGTAACCCAAGAGATGAAAGAAAACCCTTCCCAAAGTCCCAAAGGTTACTTCTGGCCTTGGACTGTATAGAAAATTATGGTTTGATTAACTGATTTGACTTATTGAGAAAGGATGGCAGGTATCCCTATGCAGGCAGCTTTTTGGAAAGATTTTATTCTTAAAATGAATTCTTTAGAATTGTTCATGAGTGTGTACAAAGACTCTCCCATCTCATAAGGCCTGCTCAGAGGAAGCATTGAAGTTCTCAGGAGCAAAGAGTCACCCTGGTCCCTAGAGGGAGGACTTCAATAACTTGAGGCTTGTCAATAACTTGGTCATCTGGTTTCCATTTTCCATGATCCTTTTGACCCAGGCTTGATGGCTTTCTCTGTACTTAGAAAATTTAATTTGGGTACGCAAGTGATTTGCCTTGGTAGACAAATTAGTAGTCCTCTCGAGGTTTCTGTGAAGTTCCTTGAAAAAGCCCCTACCTTCTACTGGTGTTCCTAACTAGCTGCAGCCATTTTAGTAATGATCTGCATAATATAAATGACAAAAAAAAACATTGTTTCTCTGCTGTTTTGCAAGGTATGTGAATGTGTTAGAATGCCAAAGCTGGTGATATCTGTGGCTATGTGTGTGTCAAATGTGTGCATTAATTCAGTGGCATTTCGATTTTAGGGTAGCCATGTTGACCATCAATTCCTCTTAGACCAGTTCTATCTCTTCTCTTGTGACCACCATCTTGATCTTGTTCTACCTTTTAGGGTTATCCAGTCATTGGTGACATTGACAGTAACTTCGGTTCCTATGGGTTTGGTAAACACATGCATGTTTCCAACAACTGTTCTATAGGGCATTATAAACTTATTTGGGTTTCCATTGTTTGTCCATCAGTCACTTCAGTGTCTCATTCCTCAGTAGCATCTTGAAAACCTTTGATCACAAGTAATGTTACCTTCTCTCATTCTTTCTCAGTCATCTTCTTACTGACACTGAATAACATCAACACGTTGTGACATTCAGTAGTGCCCATGGCATAAAGGTCACACGGCATATGAGCATAAGGTATGCACCTCCCTATATAGGTACTGAGCACATGGGGATAAAAGAAGTCCATGGTCTGCACCAGTGAGAGACCACTGTGCCTCAGCCACAATGTTGGGAAAGTTGGTTTGGGTTTTGCCCTAACTGGCAGGCTGGTCCTGAACCATCACCTTATAACTTCCTCCCAATTCCAAGCCCAGCTGGAGCTGCACGTTAGGTTGAGAAAAGTCTTTCTAGGAATTTGAACAGCATTTCTTGGGGGACTTTGCCGCCTCAGCCCCTCATGCCAGAGATGCCTGTCAGATGCCAATTTGGGCTCAGATCCAAGGCTCGTGGGTCAAAGGGCCAGTAGTTCCAGAAGCTCTGACCCAAAGCCAAGACCAAAGCCACGCCAAGACCAAAGCCACACCAAGACCAAAGCCATACCAAGACCAAAGCCAACAACCTTCCACCACTGCTATCGCCTCTCTACTGCCCTCTATGGTCTGTGTTTCCACCATCACATCTGCCCCATAGTGAGGAGAGGTAATAGGAGGAGAAGTAGCTCTTTTTTTCTGCGTTTTTAACTTAATATGAAGTAATAAGCAGATATTACATGCAAATATTCTGGCCAGCACCAAGAGCACTGAAATCCACATTCTGGGATTGCTCGCTCTATCTTCTTTTGATGTTCCCTGCATCAGTCAACATTTTGCCTATAGAATCTTTTAGCTTTTCAACTCAAGGCTTGGGATTTTTCTTCACCTCTTTCAGTTAAATATATACTGAGCATATTTTTCTTTTTTGATTTTCTAATTATATGAACCTTCAATCATATTTCATTTTTTTCTTCTTGAGTTTCCCTTTGAAAGTTTCTGTTTAGCTCTTTGGCTTCATCATTTCTTCCATATGCTCTCGTACACTACTCTGTGATGAAGAACATGTTTCAGAGTCTTTTCTGATACCCACGCTTATCATTTACTTCTTTCCTTTTTGTAAATGACTTTTTTTTGTTTTCTTTATGTTTGATGCTATTGATGGTACCACACAGTTCATCAGGTCTACTGTATTATTGTTTACTGGGTCCAATCTGTTCTTGAGATGTTCCCAAAATTTAAGTGGGATAAGACACAAGGTCATATTTTGGCTCTTGTAGACTTGCTTTAGTTTTCTTCAGTTTCAGCCTAAACTTACATATGGAATTGGTAGTGTGTTCCATGGTTAGCCCCTGGCCTGATTTTAGCTGCTGTTATTGCACTTCTCCAATGTCTTTTCCACAGATGCAGTACATTTGATTTCGTGCTTTCCATTTGGAGAAATCCACATGTGCTGTTTATTCTATTGAGGAATTTCCTTTCCATTCCTATCTTTTTTTTATTTTTATTTTTTTTACTTTTTTTTTTTAGGCATCACTGCCCTCAGGTGGTGGGAGTAGGAGGCCACATGGGCTGTTTAAAAAAGGTATTTTCAATAAAGAACTTGTTGGTCTCACAACATTCTATCATGTGATTTCTTCAACTTCACTACTCAAAGATCAGGCGTTAATAGTTGGGTTCACCAGAAAGAAAGCTATGGTTTTTTTGATGCAATTTTCTGAAAAGGTTGTTGAACTCTGGGCAAGAGTTATCCACGTGTCTCTCAACTTGCTATGTTTCAGGGCTGGTGTCTTCTTGACTTCTCCTGGGATAAGTAATTTCTCTTGTCTCTGTCCTTTTGCAGAAGCATATCTTGTGCTTGACCTCACTATTTTTAACTGGTCTGGAAATTAAAATACTAAGAATTTGATCTTAATGATGACTACTATGTGATACTATCAGAGTTTCATTTTGTTTTGTTCTCTCATAACTCACTGTTCATTCATTCTTAGAAGAATTACTTGTGTGAGTTTCACACAGACAATTACCATTTACTTGTATTATTTAATTCATTCTTCTTCAACCTCTTCATGGAGTAGAATATAAACCAGAAAGTGAGAAGGAAAATTTAGGGATGGAGATTCACTACATATTTGTGTCTATTTTCAGAACTCTAGGTCTGGTGATTTATTCCTGTTGAGGTTCTAATGCCAACAGTTGATTTTCCTGTTTGGTGTATGTGATGGTTAATGTTTTGTGTCAACTTGGCTAAGGTATTTTTCTCAGTGGTTTGGCAGACCCTGGGCTAGTTGCTCGTCTGTAATGCAGTCATCTTTCATGATGTGATATAATGTGACAAAGCTTGATTACACTCTTTTATTTACCTGACCTTCATTTTCTGGAATGTAAGCTTGTAGAAATACATGACTGATCACATAAACTTCAACTATTTTATTCACCATCCCCAACAGATGAATTGGATTGAGAAAACCTGCTACAAAGATCTCTTTAAAATGTTAAAGAACAAAAAAATAAAATAAAAAAATGTTAAAAAACAAAAATGTCACTAATGACTAAGGTACACCTGCCCTAAGCTGTGATATTGTTAACTGTCTTTTATGCATGTAAAAACTGGACAATGAATAAGGGTAACTGAAGAAAGAGAATTGATATATTTGAATTGTATTAGCAAACAATATTGAAATTACCATGTACCAACAAAAGATCAAAAATTGCCTTAGAAGAAACACAACTCTTTGGAAGCAAGGATAGCAAGTACATTTCATGGACTTTGGGCATGTTATTAGTGGGGAGAGCAGTCCCTTGGAAAGTATATCATGCTTGGTAAACAGAAAAGTGTGTGAAAAGGAAAATCCTCGACAGGATATTGCCACAGTGGCTGAGACATGGGTACAGGACCTGGCAGTATTTAGTTCTGTTGTACAAAGAGTTGCTGTGTATTGGAACCTATCTGACTACACCTAACAAAAACAATAGCCACTGCAATGACCTGTCTGCTGCCTGATGTATGAATTTGGAACTTTTCAGCCCAAATTATTTTATTTTATCTTTTTAAAAATCATTTTATTGGAGACTCTTACAGCTCTTATTACCATCCATGCATACATCCGTTGTGTCAAGCACCTTTATACATATGTTGCCATCATCATTTTTAAAACATTTTCTTTCTACTTGAATCCTTGGTATCAGATCATTTTCCCCCTGCATCCCTCCCTCATGAACCCTTTATAATTTATAAATTATTATTTTTTCATACCTAACATTGACCAATGTCTCCCTTCACCCACTTTTCTCTTGTCCCCTCCCCCTTGGAGAGGGTTATATATAGATCATTGTGATCAGTTCCCCATTTCTCCCCTACTTTCCCCCTACCCTCCTGGTATCACTACTCTTGTTATTGGTTTTGAGGGGTTTATCTGTCCTGGATTCCCTGTGTTTCCTGCTCTTTTCTGTACCAGTGTGCATGCTCTAGTTTAGTTGTATTTGTAAGTTAGAATTGGGGTCATGATAGTGGTGGTGGTAGGGGGGAGGAAGCATTAAAGAACTAGAAGAAAGTTGTATGTTTCATTGATGCTATACCAAACCCTGACTAGCTCGTCTCTTCCTTGTGACCCTTTTGTGAGAAGATGTCCAATTGTCTACGATGGGTTTTGGGGTTCCACTCTGTGTGTGCTCCCACTCATTCATATTGATATGATTTTTTTTGTTCTGGGTCTCTGACGCCTGATACATGATCCTATTGATACCTCTTGATCACACAGACTGGTATACTTCTTTCATGTGGACTTTTTTGCTTCTCAGCTAGATGGCTGCTCATTTATCTTCAAGTCTTTAAGACCCCAGACATTGTACCTTTTGATCAGCTTTCCTTACCACATTTGCTTATGCACCCATTCTGTCTTCTGTAATCATGTTTTGAAGGTGAGCATCATGGAATGCCAGCTTATTAGAACAGTGTTCTTGCAATGAAGAAGTACTTGAGTAGAGGCCCAAAGACCATCTGGCTACCACAATACTTAGCATATAAATATATGCACATAGGTCTATTTCTCCATCATCATATATAAATATATTTACATATGTACATGCGTACATTTAGACCTCTATAACTATTCTTTGCCTCCTAGTTCTTTCCTCTATTTCCTTTTACTTTCCTCTTGTCACACTATCATGTTCGAACTTCTTTCAGTGGGTTTCAGTAATTCCCATCATCTACATTGCAATTGATCAAGCCCTACTGGCCATCCTATGCCCTTTTCGCAATTGATTTTAGATCACTTGTTGTTCTCTTATCCCTGGATTTGTTGGCACCCCACTTCCTGTCCCCAATTCCTTCCTCTCCCATCTCCACTCCTCCCCTTCCCCCAACTGTTGTAATTGTTGTTTTCTCCTTTGGATTGTTTATCTCACCTATCTTATCTAGAAAGATATTAAAAAACAGTAATAAAAAAAGTAATGCAAAACAAAACAACAACAAAACAAACAGCAACAACTAAAATCAGCAACAAAAAAAGAAAAGCCTATAAATAGTTCCAGGCCTGTTTGTTAACATTTAGGAGTGTTTTCCCAGTGAGTTTGATGGGGTGACAGGTCCTGGCCCCAAAGTCTATTTTTGGTATTCCTTGAGAACTTCATTGCTTTGCTCCTTGCTGCTCTGATGCATGCCCTTAGTGTTTTGTCCAGTGGAGCCATTTCTTTGAACTGAAACTTACTTGTTCTCTCTCCCTACATATTTAAGAGAACTTGAAAAGTTCATGGAAAATTTCCATTATTGTTTAATCTCATTTCCATCAACTTATATATATTTAGTACACATTGTCTTAGTTTTCAGTGTCGGTATAACAGAAATATCCCCAGTGGATATCTTTAATGAACAAAAATGCATTTTATTGTATATTAGAATCCTGGAAGTCTGAATTGAGAGCACCAGATGTAGGGAAAGGTTTTTTCTCTAAGAGGAAGTTCTTGTCTTTTTTCAGATTTTGTTTCTTGATTTCTAAAAGATTTTATCCATCACAGTATCTATCTTCACCACATGTGCTTGCTTTCTCAGTATATATGTTTGTATATTAAAAGAGATTGTCTTAAGAAAAAAAAAAGAAGGGCTGAGCCCCGGTGGCGTAGTGATTGTGTGCGGGACTTTGGCCCACTGGGACAGAGGTTCAATTCCAGCAGTGGGGCTGGGCCTCCTACTCCTACCACCGGAGAGCAGTGAAGCCAAAAAAAAAAAAAAAAAAGAAAAAAAGAAAAAAAAGATATTGACTAAAAAAATTAACTTAAGACATACCCTGCACTAATACTACTGCAGTAACATTGAAAAGAACAGTCATCCCCAAATGAGATTTAAACCACAATTATAGGAGTTAGGATTTATTTATTTTTTCAAGACAAAATTCCATTCATTTGTCATTAGAGATAAATGTTTCACAATATATAATTACCTATTATTTTTGTGATCAGTCACTATGCTTTAATTATATTCAATTTTTAAAAATTAAAAATCATTTTATTAGGGGCTCGTACATCATTTTTCCAATACATAAATAAACATACTGTGACAAGAACTTTTGCATGTCCGCTGCCATCATCATTCTCCAAACAGCCGCCCTTTCCCCCAGCCCCTGGTGTTGGTTCCTCCAACCCCTCCCCTGATCCCCTGCTCTCCCTCCCCCATCAACCCTCAATACTTTATAAATTATTATTATTCTGTCATATCTTACCATGCCTGACACTTCCCTCAGCCCACTCCCCCATGCCCGTCCTCCAGATAGGTCGTATGTAGATCCTTGCAGTTGGTTCTGTCTCTGCCTCACCTTCTCTCCACCCATCCAGTAGTTCCAATCTAACTACTGGCCTGAGGGGGCTCATCCATCCTGATTTCCCCATATCTCCAGCCCCCCTCTCCACTAGTGTACCTTCTCCAGTCCAGACAGATTTGCAAGGTAGAGTTGGGATCAGGATGGTTAGGGGGTAAGGAGTTAGGATTTATAATGCACACTTATATATACTTTTTCTTTCTGTTGTCAGGGGATTTTAATCCAGTTTATATTTACTGTAATTACTAATATATTTAGTGTGATTTAATGTTGTGTTTTAATCATTAAACATATGAATTTAATTGTGTTTCTTAATGGAGAAAAGAACTATAAGTCAGAGGGCACTTATAGAGGGCTAAATACAGGCATATACATATGTAAACATAGTTATATATAATGATAGGGAAAGAGATCTCTGTACATATATTTACATGTTAAATATTAAGGTAGTAGGTGTGTATCAAATATCTACCCAAGTACTCCCTCAATGTGAGAACACTTTGTTCTAATAAACTAGCATTCTTTGATGCTCAGCTTCCCAACATGATCGTTGAACACAAAATGGGTGCATAAGCAAATGGGGTGAAAGCTGATGGTTCCTGGCTATCAAAAGATATAGCATCTGGGGTCGTAAAGGCTTGAAGATAAATAAACAGCCATCTAGCTGAGAAGCAACAAGGCCCACGTGAAAGAAGCACACCAGCCTGTGTGATCATCAAGTGTCAATGGGATCATCAGAGACCCAGAACAAAAAATCATATCGATGTGAATGAGTTGGAGCACAGAGTGGAGACCCAAAGTCCATCTGTAGACAATTGGACATCCCATTACAGATGGGTCACAAGGAAAGAGACAAGGCAGTCAGAGTTCAGTAAAGCACCGATGAAACATACAACTTTCCTCTAGTTCTTTAAGGCTTCCCACCCCCCATCATGATCCCAATTCTATCTTACAAATCAGGCTAGATAAGAGTTGGAAACACAGGTTTATCCTGAACAGATACACCCCTCAGAACAGTAATGAAAGGAGCAGTAATGAAAGGGGGAGATGGGGGGACAAAAGTGGGACTGATCACAATGATCTACATATAACCCCCTCCCAGGGGGACAGACAATAGAAAAGTGGGTGAAGGGAGACATTGGCTAGTGTAAGACATGAAAAAATTATAAAATATCAAGGGTTCATAAGGGAGGGAGTGTTAGGAGGGAGGGAGAGAAAAGAAAATGAGCTGATACCAAGGGCTCAAGTAGAAAGAAAATATTTTGAAAATGATGGTGGCAATAAATTTACAAATATGCTTGACACAGTGGATGTATATATGAATTGTGAGAAATGATTTTTTAAAAAAATTGTGTTCCTTGGGGCTGAGCCCGGGTGGCGTAGTGGTTGTGCACGGGACTGCGGCCCACTGGGACGGAGGTTCAATTCCAGCAGTGGGGCTGGGCTTCCTACTCCCACCACCGGAGAGCAGTGATGCCCCCCCCCCCCCAAAAAAAAAAACCAACAAAAAAAATTGTGTTCCTTGAAAATACCACACATACATACACATACTTATGCTAGTCATGTATCACTTAATGTCCAAGGCTTTTTATAAAATAGGACATAGTGGGAGCTGAGCCCTGGTGGCGTAAGTCGTTAAGTGCGGGACTGGCCCGTGGGCTTGGTGGTTCAAATCCAGCGGCAGCTCTCAGGAGCAGTGCTGGGTAGCTCCCACGACCACCAGAGGGCAGTGATGCCCCCAAAACAAAAAAAAATAGGACATAGTGATCTGTTGGTTTCTCCCCCAAGTGAATGACTTTTATTTTATTTTATTTATTTATTTATTTATTTATTTTTGGGCATCACTACCCTCAGGTGGTGGGAGTAGGAGGCCCAGCCTTTGCTCCGTGGAGCTGGAATCGAACCTCCATCCCAGTGGGCCACAGTCCTGCGTACAGCCACTACGTCACTGGGACTCAGCCTGTGAATAGCTTTTATTGACAGGAGAAAGCAACTGCTTTTTTCTAATTGGCTCATATAATTTAAGGAGTTCATTGGTGAATGAGGGTGGCCTGCCTTACAGGAATCCAGGAATCTGAAGAAGAGGTTTAAGTTTTTTTATTTTTTTTGGGCATCACTGCTCTCCGATGGTGGGAGTAGGAGGCCCAGCCCCACTGCTGGAATTGAACCTCTGTCCCAGTGGGCCGCAGTCCCGCGCACAACCACTACGCCACCGGGGCTCAGCCCTTAAGTTTTTTTTTTAAGGGAGGAGTTAGAATTTAATTTTAGTTATATTATCCACCTGACTGTCAATGTCATTTGTTAAATACAGAAGCCCATTTTATTTCCTTTCACATGTGCCAAGTGTGTGTGTCTCTGTAGGGATCTCTAGAAGTGTGTACCCAAACAATTTGTTCACTCATCTTGCTTCAGGGTTTGTCACATATGTGCAATGCTCTCTGTGCTGGGTGCCAGTGTAGGTGCTGTCCTATGTGCATGCATCACAGCCCTGTCCCCAGAGGGCTCATGAGTATGTACGGCACATGTACACTCATTCCCAAGAGCATCTATTTGCACTTGTGCACAAAGCCACTGGAGACATAAACATGGGTGAAGATGGGCCAGAAGAAGGACACTCAGGCTAGTATCTTGGTGGATCCTTCAGGGTTTTCTTTATAATATTTTTATATAACCTGAGTTATGCATATAACCTTATGGAATAACATAAGATTAAATAAAAAAATCACTATAAAATTATAGAAATTATAGAATTTTTTTCAGGCTGAGCCCTGGTGGCGTAGTGGTTGAGTACAGGACTTTGACCCACTGACCTGGCAGTTCAAATCCAGCAGCAGCAAGGCTGGGTAGCTCCCACAACCACCAGAGGGCAGTGCTGCCCAAACAAAACAAAACAAATTATAGAAATTTTTGTTTAAAAATATTCAAAATGTGAAGCTCTTGTTTCTCAGTATATCGTCCACATTGATCTATGTATAACTTCTCAAATAGTGTTTCCATGTCCCTAACTTATTCCCAAAGAATTTTGCACTTTTCAATTAATATCATGTCTAAAGAGCTATTATGTCACCCTCCAGAAACGCAAATCATTCTTTGTAAATATTCTTTGAGTTTAAGAACAGAAAGAAGTCTGTAAGAGTAACTCAGAGCTGTAGGGCAGATGGGATATGGTTTCCTAGCAAAATTCTCATAGAAGAGCCCATGCCAAGCTCCAAGAATGGGAAGGTGCTTGGTTGTGATAAAAAAACCTCCATGGTGTAAATTTATGGGCTTTTCTCGTCAATGTTGTTTTCAATTTTCTTAAAATTTCTCCCTATAAGCCTTCATGATTGTGGTAGTTTGATCATTTTATGTCTATTTGAAGGTATATAAAAATGTAGGAGTGGAATCGAACCTGTCAATATGGTCACAGACCTGATGATACCTCCTTGAGGGTGTGACCTTATAAGAAGAAACTGGGAACCTCCTTATCTCTCTGCCCCTCCACCTTTCCTCTTGCGGGAACTCTACCTCCAGGGGTGGTCTCATGTGGGCTGGCTGACCCTGAGAGCTGTTAGTGCCCTGCCATGTTTCTCTCACATGACTGCACTCAATGGGTTGTGATCTTCTTGTGGCCTTCTTCACTTTTCTGTGCTCTTGGCCTTCAGGTACATGAGTCAGAAGAAGAATTTATGGACTAACATTTGAATTTGAGTTGGGCTGGGTGGGCTGCCTTCTTGATATAAAGCTCTTTCTTTTACACACAAAAGTGTCACTGGATTTATTCCTTTAGACAACTCAGTCTAACACAATGATCTTTTGGAGAAATTTTATCAAGTTTACTCATTTTGGAATTCCTTAAGAGAACAATTCAGAAGGAATTGAACTTAATTGCCCATGAGGCTACTTTAGGATCACAGACTTGATTGAGTTTTGCTCTTTGGTTCTAACTGGTAAACTCAAGATTCATCCCTGGTTATAATTTGTCTTTGTTTTGTTTTGTTTTTTGTTTTTTTGGGGTGGGGCATCACTGCCCTCTTGTGGTGGGAGTAGGAGGCCCAGCCTTTGCTCCTGTGGAGCTGGAATTGAACCTCCATCCCAGTGGGCCGCAGTCCCACGCACAACCACTATGCCACTGGGGCTCAGCCATTGTCTTTGTTTTCTTCTCAGTGGTCTTTTATCTCAGGGATTTATAATGAGATCTGTGGTACATTTTGAGTTCATTTTTATATATAGTTTGAAGTATGGGTTCTGTTTTATTCTTTTGCAGATGGCGATCCAATTTTGGAGCACCATTTGCTGAAGAGGTTATCTTTTTTCTCATTTCATGGGTTTTGACCCCTTGTTGAATATCAGTTGTCTGTTGGTGGATGCATGTCTTTCTTTCTTTTTTTTTTTTTTTTTTTTTTTTTTTTTTTTTTTTTTTTTTTTTTTTTTTTTTTTTTTTTTTTTTTTTTCATTTCGTGGTTCTATCTTCTGTTCCAATTGTCTATTTACCTGTCATTTTACCAGCACCAGGATATTTTGACTACTGTGGTTATGTAATAGGTTTAAAGTTGGAATATTAGAGGCAAACTACTTTGTTTTTTTTCAGTAGTTCTTTGCTTATTCTTGATTTTTTCCTTTCCATCTAAAGTTGGTAATTAGCTTTTGTATTTTCTTAAAGAATGAATTTGGGAATCTGGATTGGGATCACATCTTATTTGTAGATTGCTTTGGGTAGTATGGATGTTTTATAATATTAACTCTTCCTATCCATGAACATGGAGCATTCTTCCATTTATGTATGTCTCTTGTGTTAGGTTTTTTTAGTTTCCTTGGTGCCAGCCATTTTTGTTTTGATTATGTTTATTTTTAAATATTTAATCTTTTACTGAGGGTTTCTTCAATCAGGAATAGGTGTTGGTTTTCATTAAATACCTTTTTTTATTCTTTGTTTTGATTATGTGGTAGTTTTTATGAGCTACACTAAAGGGAGTAACCAAAAACAAGTCTCCAGCAAATGATGGAATACCAATTGAAATGTTTCAACTAATCAATAAAAGCCTGACAGTCCTTACTCAGCTATGCAAGGAAATTTAGAAATTTCAAATCTGGCCAACTGACTATAAGCTATCCATATTTGGCCGAGCCCTGGGTGGCCCAGTGGTTGTGTGCGGGACTGCAGCCCACAGGGTTGATGGTTCAAATCCAGCAACAGCTCTCCAGAAGCAAAGCTGGGCTTCCTACTCCCACTAGGGCAGTGTTGCCACACACACACACACACACACGCACAAGATATCCATATTTGTGCCCATTCTGAAGAACGGTGGCCCAATAGAATGTGCAAATTATAGAAAAATAAAACTAATATCACATGCAACTAATTTTTTGCTTAAGATCTTCCAACAACGGTTGCAATAATATTACATTGACAGAACTTCCAGAAATTAAGGCTGGATTCAAAAGAGAACATGGAAAAAAGATATATTATTGCTGATGTGATGTGGACCTTGGTTGAATGCAGAATATACCAGAAAGATATTTACTTGTGTTTTATTGACTATGCTAAGATATTTGACTGTGTGGACCATAACCAAGTATGAATTGTTTCATTGTGTTCATGCAGAACCTGTATATGGATGGAGAGGCTGTGCAAGCAGAACAAGGGAATGCTGCATGGTTGAAAATCAAGAAAGGTGTGTGTCAGAATAGTATCCTCTCACCAGATTTACTCAGTTTATATGCTGTGCCAATAAAAGCAGGATTATATGAAGAAGAATGATGCATAATATGATAGTTACATAATCTGGTGTCAATTTGGGATTTGAGAGAATTAAGAGTGAAGGGGTGGAGTCTAGTCTGTCAATCAAATCATAGGCAATGAGGCCTTTGTATGGGCATGGCCTTCTGAGAATTCTGGGAACTCTGGTATTTTATTCCTTGGAGGCTGGAGACACTTTCTCTCTCTGCTCATTTCCTTGGAGATTCCCTTTCTGCTCACTCCCTATGAAATATTCCTGAGGAGAAGCTCCAGGACTTACCCTGATGCTGCCAGGACCCTGGACCTGTAAAAGCCACGTGGACCCCTCTGTTAGTACTGAGTTGCTTAAAATGCCTCTGGATCTACAAGACTTTCCACCCACTGGCTTGTGATCTTACTGCATTTGGCATCATTGCATGTGCTTTGTGAGTCTGAAGAGAACTAATGGATTGGTATAGGACATATAGACTAATATTGGACTTGTGGACTTGGACTGGACTGGGTTGGGAGGCCTTCACCATTCCTCTTGTATATAAACCTTTCCCTTATATCCATATGTGTGTTTATGAATTTGTTTCTCTTGTCTACTCGGATCAACACATTTTCTAGTCATAGAAATCCAGTTAATATTTTTTGTAATGCTGGTTTTGTTTTCACTATTTCTTTAAAATTTTTCTTGTTTGAGAATAATTTTGTTTCTCTTTCCTAGTTGCTGTATATCATGAGCATGAGAGTAGGGTTCAAATATTAATCAGTAGTTGTCTTCTGGTGGAATACAGTATTTTTGATACATTTGAAAAAGGAATTTTAAGAGATGTGCTAGTGCTTGTTAGTTTATGTGAAAGTGTACCTCACTGAGAAAGGGGGAGAAATACTCAAGAAACACTTGAGATAGTGTTGGGTGGCATAGATGGAGAGTATATCTAGTAACCCACCAGGGTCACTTATCAACCCACTATATAACATAGGGAGAGACCAGGAGACTGTTTTTTTATAACAAAGCTCCCTTGGTTTAGTGACACTCTACTTCCCTGATCTCAGGGAGCTGATCAATTGTTGTGGATCCCAACCTTTTAAATTCTGGCTGAGACTGGTTGAGTTTCCCTTACCTCAATTATTATTTTAGTTGGTCTTGAAGACAATATTGAATGTAATGCCTACCTAATGATTGTACTTCATTTATAATCCCCTTGCTATGCAGAAAATTATGTATCTTCAGAGTAAATCAGCTTCACGTGAATCAGCTTTTTGGGTGAAATCAAATAGTTGTTCCATGTGGCCTTGCTATGTAGTTATGCTGATTTAAATCACAGAAGCTTAGTATCCTAGTGGAAGAAGACACTCATGATATTGATCAAATAATTTCTAAGGAAATTTATGATTAGGAGAGAGATAACATGTGAGGGCACCCTAAAACTTTAAAACACTTCGCCTTGCTAAAATGGCTGACATACTCTATTTTGTCTAGGCTCAACTTTTTTCTTCCATTTAAAAAATTTAATTCTTTTCCATAAAAATTCATTTTATTGGGGACTCATACAACTCCTATCATGATCAATGCACATGTTAATTGTATGCAGATCCCATTTGCGCATTTGTTGCTATAATCATTCTCGAAACATCCTTCTCCTACCTCGGCTCCCAGTTCCAGCTCCCCATATTTCCCCTCCGTCCCCACTCCCCCTCTCCCATGAAACTTTAACAATTTACAAATTGTCATTATTTTGTCATTGTACATTGTCGATGTGTCCCTTCACCCACTTCCCCATTGTCCGTACCTCAGAGAAGAGGTCATATGTAGATCTCTACAATAGGTTCCCCCTTTCTACCCCACCTTCTCTCCACCCTCCTGGCATCACAACTCTCACCCTTGGTCTTGAATTACCCCTGTTTCTGGCCCCAGTGTATATCTCTTTGTCTAGCTGGATTTGAAGGTAGAATTGGGATCATGATAGTGGGTGGGAGGAAGAATTTAAGAACTAGAGGAAAGTTGTGTGTTTCATTTTTGCTACACTGTACCTTGACTGGCTCATCTCCTCTCTACAACCCCTCTGTTGTTTGGCTGACGATTTACCTATTAATGGACTTTGGGTCCCCAATCTGTATTACCCCTCATCTATAATGATATAATTTTTAGCTCTTTGATGCCTGATGCCTATCCTTAAACAAATTTAATTAATTTATTATTTTTAACTTCTGTTTCTGAGTAGCTCCATATCTATTGGTGGATGAAACAAAGGAAGGGAATTTCCCTTTGAGAAGAACATTTGATATATTTTAAATAAACCTCCAACAAGAGGTGTCTTCCATGGAATTCATTGCTAATTGTGCTGTTTGGTCCTGCAAGAGAATGCCAGGTCTTGTTTTCAGTACATGGGTGTAGAATATAAAAAAACTTTTCCCCAGCTTTATCTCCCTCAAAGATATGCCAAACCTTAGAGGCTGTTTACCAGCACATGGTGGGAGGTCAAATGCTAAAAGATAGTCTTCCTTAGGCTACTGTCTGGTCCACTGTAGGTGGGGCCCACAGCCTATCGATAAGGATAGTAATTGTTTGCATAGAGAGCCAGAGAACAGGTCAAACTTACTCCGTCACATCCAAAGTTAGGTTGCCATCTTGAATCTACGATCATCCATCTTGTCACATGTGTACCCCCAGTCCCTTCCCTTCTTATTTCTTGTACACCCTTAGAGCTCCCACTCTTATTACTATATTACCTATACAGTACAACCCCTACTCGTGACATATGTCTTTACTTATAATCAAGAGGTTTACATACCTCCCAAAGATACGTAAGCCTTGGTTAGACATAAATCTCTCTCTTCCCCAGTTGCTCTCTCCCAAGATCCCTCTCCTCTTGTCGCTCTGGCCTCCTTCCCTCTCCCTCTCCCCTGCCATTCCCACCTTCCTTCCACATCCCCACATGGACCACCAAGTAGGGCTGAGGTGAGCATGCAACCATGAAATGTGTCTGTCCCCTTCATTTTGCTCTCTCCTATCTCATATTCTATGACTTTACTATAATCTTTATATATTATCAATGTACAATTGTGCCTGCTGGGCCTATGATGATTTGTCAGGGACTGACTCCCCTGACATATGGGGAACTAACATGTCCTACCATGTGATTTCTAAGGACCCAGAAATAAGCCAACCTCATAAACACACACACACACACACACACACACACACACACACGGCAGCAAAGAGGTAAGCTAAAAGTATTTAAGCATAGGATCACTTCAAAATAGATGAAGAGAGTCCCCCTCATGAGATCAGGGAGGAGGAGGATGTTGTTTAGGGAAATACTCATTATTTGTAAAGGGTATTTTTTCAAAGGGATTATAGCTGTGATCAAGTCACTTTCTTAGTTACTAGTTTCATGCTTGGTTCTCCTACATTTTCTTTCAAATTTCTCTCACGCTACAATTTTGTGTCAGGATTTCTTGAGTATTATCTCAGGCTATAAATTTGGATATGATATCTCAGAATGTCTACCTACCTAGCCTGACCTCAATCATTTATCCTGTTGCTTATCTTGGAACCTATTGTTTACCTTTCTGTCAAGTAGCATGAATGCTCATTCCCTTAACAAACAAAATGTTCATTCCTAGCAAGCAGAGAATCCATTTTCATTCTTTTTAACTTTTAGGAACAATTTATTCCTTTAAAGTAAGGATCATTTCAATGTGGCAAGGGGAGCTCATAAATGGGTTGATTCGACCTGAGCTCTGTAAGCCACCTGGCACATCTTTTTTTTTTTTTTCATCTGGATATGCTCAATGATTGGAGGATCCACATCTAACCCCCCATTAATTTCTGAATGTTTAATCATGTGCAGCAAAAATTTAGCACTCTTATCAGGCCACTGACTCTGGGTCCAAACCCCCTGTTTGGCCAGGACAAACCTACCATCTACCCTTGTAATGTCAGAAGAGCAAATCCTGCTCCTGCAAAGTGACAGCTTTCCAATAGTTGGTGGCTCTCCAGATATGCATACCACTGATGGTCTGGGCAGTTTCACAGGTGTTCTTAAAATGGACCCAAAGATTTGGCCCTCTCGATTTGTATAACTTTGTGGGGTTTTTAGGGTCAAATGAGTAGTGTACCATTTTGATAGATCATCTCAGGCTGATATGGGAAGAGTGAGGATCCATTTTCTTAGCAAACAGAATATTCATTTTTTGTAAGCAGAGTGTTCATTTCCTTGGCAGGCAGAAGTCTCTTGTACCTTTGAATTTTTTTTTTTTTGCCTTCTTTCCTGCCTTTTCTGATTCAAGAATTCTCAGGCCTTAGACTATTGAGATTGTTGTAAAAAAAACCATAATATTTTTCTTAAGGGAGTGTGTTAGTTTGGGTAGACTAGAGGAACAAATTTCATAGACAAGCATATGGATATAAGGAAAAGGTTTATATATAAGAGAAATAGGACATTAAGAAA
>PVJH01013614.1:0-59812 GCA_004026705.1 Nesogale talazaci | reverse complement strand
ATGTGATGAAAGGTCCTATAGAGTTAGGAGTGGAAGGAAATGTCTTCAACCCCATAAGCCAACGCATTGAGATACCTCCAGCTAACATCATATATAATTGTCAGATTTTACATATTCCCCCTTAAAACTGAGGAAAGGTCAGGCTGCCCTCTCTCATGACTTCTACTCTGTGCCCTTGCCAGGTCTCTCTCACCAGACCAAGAGAGCCAGGTAGAAAAAGCCAAGACCAGGGGACAGCTCCTAGATGACAGGCCTCCTTGGTCGGGGGTGGGTGGGGAGTGGGGTGGAGGAAACATTTGATTAAACTCCAAAGCAACATACTTCTGCCAGCACTCAGCCACACATTGCACATGCCCGCCAAGTTGTTCTATGCTAAAGTCAAGGGAAAGAGATGTCAGACATCAAGGTTATCACTTGGCCTCTTCATAGCAGTCTGGAAGGTGAGAGAAAAATAAGACGAAGGCACTGAGATGTTCCAGGACCATATAAAAGGTGACAGGGATGTTTTTCAGGTCAGCAGGATGGGGAAAAAAATGGGAAGATGAGTGGTCCAAGGAAGGAGGGATCAGGATGAGCCCCATAAAATCAGGGAAGAGTGCCCAGAGCAGGAGGGCTTTGGGCTGGACCATGAAGCGTGGCAGGATTTGGATTTATCGAAGGAGAGGTTCCCCAGGCCCTCAGTCCAGCCTGATAAGAATCAAGAGATAGCACTCTTGGCCTCCACTGCTCCTGGGAGATTCTCAGGTCACTGCAGCTCTCACTTGGTAATGCACTGCTTGCTATTTTGTCTCACTCCCTTCTTAAATTCCTCTGGGGCTTCAGATCAGTTTAGGCTTGGTGGGCACAGCAAAATCAAAAGAGACCAGAGTTCATACAAATTTAAGTCATACAATTCCCAGCTGGGGAAAGTTACCAGTCCGAGTACTGGAACGGGAAACTCAGGGGAAGGCCAGGGAGCACGCTCTGGAGCTTCAGGCTGGCGGGCAGACTGTGGCGGGGACCTTGGTGAGCACTCAGCCAGCTGCCATCTTTGAGCCGGACGGTGATGTTTCTGATGGTGTCTGTTAAGAGATGTGGCTGCCAGGCAACACTGTGCACTGCTCTTGTTTTCTACGCGGGAGATTCCATTTCTAGCAGGGCATACGCCAGCTCCTCATTTCCCCCGCCCCCATTCCTGTTAGCGTCCCAGTTCACTCACATTTTATACATTTGGCTACATTTCCATTTCACCCCATCGGCAGGAACTGGGTCAGGGAAAACTGGCTCAAAGCCCTGCTTTTTCCATCTGTGAAACCCTAGCACGTGGTGCAGTCCCCGACACGCGGCAGGTGCTCAGCACTCAATGCTGACTGAGGCCCATCCTCAACAAAGACCTAGCCACCAGTGCCTCGTGGGCCGGCCTTGCCATCGGAAGCACATCGAACAGCGAATGTGCTAGCTGGTGGGCAGGAAGTCTCCGCAGACCCCCTGAAAATCGTGAAGTCTCACTCCCTGCTCTTGCGTCTTCCACCTCCCAGAATTACTCGGTTCTGACTACGTATTTGAATCGCTCAGGCTGCTGAAGCTTCGGTGCATGTGCCCGGCCTTGAGCTGACTGCCTCAGGAGCTTCAGGAGCAGGGCCCAGGACCATGGATGTCATTCTCCGTTGAAAAGTCCCCAGGTGATGCTGAGCCAGCATCCGATCTCAGCCAGCACCGAGAACCACAGTGGCTCTCACTTAGCGATAACCAAGTGGACTTTTCAGTGTGTCAGCTTGTGTCAGCTGTAAAGGATTAAGCTGGCAGTATACAGGCTTACGGCAGCCACATTGTATCCATGATGATTTCTTCTCCCTTCCTCTCCCAGTTGGATGACCATTAAATAAAAGACTGCCAGTCTTTAACATCCTGAAAACCAGCACTAGCAAAGGAAGAACACTTGCCTACTGGGGCCAAACAAGCGTTAGGAAAGTCTAGGGGAGGGGACCCTTGAATGCAACCACCCCCATCCAGGTGCTGCTGGGTCAGGGAAGGGATTGCAGAGTGACTTCTTTCTCTTTCCCTCTGGCTCTTAAAAAGCAAAACAAAGCAAAACCTGTATGTAGTCTGCGTTTCTGGGCAGTTACCGCCTTGTATAGGTGCCCTCGTGGTGTAGTGGCTACCAGTTGGGCTGCTAACTTCAAGGTCAGCAGTTCAAAACCACCAGCCACTCTGTGGCAGTTTTACCTTGTCTTCAAGGTCGCTTTAAGGTGGCATCTACTCAATGGCCGTGGGTTTGGTTGGAGCCATCTGGTCTCTTCTGCCAAATGTGTGATTTGATAAGAAACTTGGCACAGAAAGCAGTTTGTTTTAGTTGGAAACCATAGAATGTAGTCATAGACTTGACTTGGGTGTATTTGTTGGCTTTGACCATTGGAGACTGGTGGTGACTGCAAGTCATGGGGGAGGGGTTGTTTCAGGACCCCTCTGGTCTATATTCCTGACCTTGCTAGGTGGCACCACCACTTGGGGAACTGCACAAGGGAGTCATCCAAGAATCCCTTCTTCCTCCCTAGATGACGGTGGTTTACCAAGACTTGTGGAGACGCTGCCTGAGTGTTTCTAGTTTGTTCCCTCCTTCCTCCCCCACTTCCCTTACTTTCATCCCTTAGTTTGCTCATCTGAACTACTGTGGTGACTCTTACCACTAATCCAGTCCTCTTTTCTGATTTCCCCCTAACATTACCTGATCATCTCATTTCCATGCAGAGGGGTGGGGTGGGGGTGGTAGGAAAATATGGGCTCCCTGTTCCCATAGCTGGCGTGTATCACCCAGCATCCCTGAGTGGGATGTGTCGGAATGAAATTGCCTGTGTGCGTGTTCACTGGGAGCGTGCGCATGCATCTTGGGAAAGGCATTGTTCAGATCACACACCCAGAGAAGACTGGCCCCCAAAGAACACCTGTGGTCTAAGTAGCCTTCTCTGCCGGAAACACAAAGTCTTTGATGCGCTGCCCCCTGTCTCACTTGGTGCCATCTGCCACTTACTATCTCCCCCCTCGTTCTGTGTAGACAAGCGAGACAGAGTTGCTGGTGGCATTCAGAATGCGCCACATCCGCTCCCTCTGCCGGGCCTTTGTTGGGCCTAATCTCCTTGCCTGGAGTGTCTGCCAGTCCCAGTTTGCATTTCACCTCTGAGCACCACTTAAAGAGCTCTTTCCCAGACCACCTCTGCTCCCTCCACCCCCAACGCGCCTTCTGGAATTCTCTGTGGCGTTGTGGCTGTTAACTGCTCTGGAGTCAGTCCTGACTCCCAGCGACCTCACATGCAGCAAAGCATGGGCGGATCCTATACCATCTTGACAATAGTTTGAGCTTGTGGTTGTAGCCAGTGTGTCCATCTCACTGAGGGTCTTCCTCTTTGTCTCTGACCCTCTACTGCACCAAGCAGGAACTCCTTCTCCTGGGACTGGTCCTTCTGATACCATGTCCAAAGCACGTGAGACAGAGTCTTGCCTTCCTTCCTTTTAAGGACCATGCTGGCCGTACTTCTTCCAGAACAGATATGTTTATTCCTCTGGCAGCCCATGGTACATTCAGTATTCTTCACCAACGCCATGATTCAAGTGCATCCAGTCTTCTTCGACCTCGCTTAGCTCTCATCCTGCTTTGCTGCAGACGAGGTGATTGAAAATACCAATGCTTTGGGTCAGGCACACCTTAGCCCTCAAAGTGACGTCTTTGTTCTTGAACATTTCAAAGAAGACTTGAAGTAGATTTGCCCAATGCCATGTGCCATTTGATTCCTGGACGACGGCTTTCATGGGCACTGCTTGTAGAGCTGAGAGCAAGATGAAGCCCCTGACCACTGTCACCTCTCCACCCTTTATCGCAATGTTGCTTATCAGTCCAGTTGGGAAGCATTTTGTTTTCTTGAAAGTGAGGTGTAATCGATAGTGAAGTCTTTGACCTTGCCCACTATACGCGTCAAGAAGCCAGGACGTCTGCATATTGCAGGGTATTAATGAGGCCACCTCCAATCCCGGTGGCACATTCTTCATCGTGGAGTCCAGCTTCTCTGATGATTGGTTCAACATACAGATTGAATAAGGTGTGCTTCAAAGATACAACCCCCAGTGTCAGGGATTTCACTTTATTCTTTTGGAATTGTCCACTTAGAGCAGCGCTCCTCAACCTTCCTTATGCCGAGGCCCTTTAATGCAGCCCCTCATGTTGTGGTGACCCCTACCCCAACCATAGTTATTTTTGTTGCTACTGCTTAATTGTAATTTTACTACTGTTAGGAGTCAGGCGATCCCTGTGAAAGGGCCATTGGACCCCCAAAGGGACCTCTACCCACAGGTTGAGAACCACTGGTTTAGAGGCTCATCTTCCCATTAGTTAGGTGCCATCGAATCCATTTCAACCCATAATGACCCTTTGCACAACAGAACCAAACCCCACCCAGTCCTGCACCATCTTCGGATTTGTTCCCATGCCTGACCCCTTGGTGGCAGGCACTGTGCCAGTCCATCGTCTCCAGGGCCCTGCTTGTTCTCACCGCCCCTCCCCTTTGCAAACACAGTGCTCCGGGGGGCCTAGCTCTGTCTTTTATGTGCCCAGCACCTCCTGTAGGCTCGGTCCTGTGGAATGGATGGTTGAGGATCGGTCAGGATCAACATGTGGACACTTCCCTTTCAGGTGCTCTTGATCAAACTACAGAATGGATAAAGGGAGCTGTAGATGAAGAATTGCTGTCTCTTTCTGAGGCCACTTTAACGCCTGGAGCAGAAGGCACCTCCAAGCCCAGCCTGAGCCCCACCTTGGTGCTAAATAACAGTTTCTTGAAACTGTTGCAGTGGGATTACCGAAAGAAAGAGTTACCTGAGGTAAGCGGTGCCCTTTTGCTTTCCCCTGAGTTTTCCAATATTTTAATTCACCATGTTCCAACCGGGAGTCAGCCAGAGGGTGTGTGTTGACTCTTGTCTTTATGGCTTCACTGACATGAGATGAGAATAGGCCTTTGGGCCTTGACCTCCTTTCTGACATGTTCACGGTCTTGAGCTGCCTTCTTCTGCTTCTCCATTGTCAATAAATCTGCCAGACACTCGTGACAGATGGAGCGCGTCTGCAGGAGCTCACAGAGAAGCTGAACCAACTGAAGGTGATCGCCTGCTTGTCTCTAATCACCAACAACATGGTGGGTGCTGTTACAGAAGGTCTGCCTGAGCTTGCAAACAATTTGAAGAGGATTTCAACTGTTTTACTGGAAGACATGAACAAAGCGTAAGTTCCCCATGTTCCCATCTGTCTGCTCCACCTCTTCCGAAGGCACCGAGTGTGTTTCCTAGAATGTGAATAATTTCGCGCGTCTGGGTGTGATATTCAGGATTGTCCTTTCACTTCTCTTCCCTCTTCTTTTACAAGAACTTATTAAACTCTCCTCCTGGCATTGATGTTCTTCTGCAAAAGTCTTCGGTGTGACTGGTGCCAGGGTGAGTGTAGGGTTTCCACCGATAATGGGGGTGAGTAAGAGTTCTTTGACAGCGCTATCAAAACAAAAGCAAGTGGAACCCAAGAAGACCCACTTCCCTCAAAACTAAAACAAGCTGGACTAAACATCCTTCTCGCTCCATGTTTAGAAGGGCCAGTCACAGAACACTGTCCCACTGTGATGGCTCCAGCACCATCCCTTGTCATCAGCAAAATGCTATCAAGTCTTCAGAAATGGTGGCATTTCTGTCCTTGTGAAATGCCATCCTAGTCCAGTGATGGCTTTGTGTTGGCTCAATGTACTCCACAATACCTTCCCTGTACTCGGTGATGAAAAGCAGGTGGGCACTATAGTAAGACCCTGTGTTTGTCCAGGTAGACTAGAGAAACAAACTCATAAACATGCATATGGATATAAGGGAAAGGTGTATATACCAGAGGAATAGAACATTGAGAAAGCTTCCCAACCCTGTCCAGCCTAAGGTCATCAGTCCAATATTAGCCCACATGTCCCATACCAGTCTATAAAGTCTCCTTCCAACTCACGAAGCACATGCAATGAAACTAAGACAATTACAGGCCAGTGGGTGCAGAATCTTGTGTCCAGCAGCAGCAGAAGCATCTGGGCTTTGGCAGGGGTCCCCTCATGGCTCCTCGTTTCCAGGACTCAGGGTCTATCAGCAGTATGCATTGGCAGTAGAAGCATCTCAGCACTGGCAGGGGTCTCTCTGTGACTTTTCTGGCTTCAGAGGTCTGGTTCCATTAGGGTAAGCCCATGTGACTTCTCCTCCGGCAACTCCAGTTACTGAGACGCTGCCATCTTGTCTTGTCAGTCGAGCATCTCCCAACAACTGGGGAAATGGTCTCTCATCTCAATGAGGGACATATCATGAGACTTCGCAGAATTCTCAGAGAAAGTCCTGCCTGCACAGAGGTCTCATTGGCTATCTCCAGATCGACAGGCTAGTCTCCACCCCTACGTTCCCAATCATGAAGTTAACACACGAGTATATGACTGCCACAGACGTTGTCATGGGTAAGAAATCAGGGTGTGACATTTTTGCCACAAATAGTCTACCTAAGGCTTGCAGAACCCCAAAGGAGGAAGGTCCTGTGTGATTGTATGGTGAGTCCCAATCCAGCCAGAACACTGGGGTTTGTTTATTGTGCTTGTTGTTAATGGCAGCAGTGATAAATCATTTCCTTCCTCTTCCCATTGAGGTTCACTGTCTGCCTAGCAATCTGCTCAGAGGCCATATGGCAAGTTAGGGCGTCGAGGCAGGATTTGAACTCACGCCATTGCACAGCCCCCTCTAATTGGGCCCTTCTCACCTCCTCTACTTCCCATCTTGTGCAGAGTTATCTGAAAGACCCTTTCTGGGTCGTAAGATATCAGTTTCCCATCAGTCATTCCACAATCCATGCAATCCACGGGTGACAAATGAGACCCGTGCCTGCGCATGTCTGTATGTCGAATTTGTAGGTGAGTGGTCACAGGTGTTGTAGGTTACAGGTGTTCTTAGCTTTACTTTCATAGGAGAGATTTGGAGCATTTTCTTTATTTTTTAAATATAGATTTTATTGGGGATTCCTATAGCTCCCATAACATCCAATACATCGTTTGTATTAAGCATATTTGTATACATGTTGACATTCATTTCCAAATATTTTCCACTTGAGCCCCTGGTACAAGCTCCTCTTTTCCCCTTTCCTCTAGTTCTTTTTTTTTTTTTTAACTCCAGCTCCCCATATTTCCCCTCCCCCACAAGCCCCCAACAAGCTATAAATTGTCACCACCCTTTGACATGGTACGCATCGGAGCCTTTTCATTGAGTCAAACCTGCCTATACAGCAAGTGAAGATGACTAGGAGGCAGCATTGACGTCAGCAGGGCTGGGTCTGTGGTATACAACTAGCAACCACTCACTGCTGATAGTTGACCAGGCACTGGGCTGCTAACCAAAAGGTCAGGGGTTTGAACTCACCGGCCACTCAGACGCAAGCTGAACACTGCTCCCTTACAGGTTCGTGGTTCTTTTTTGTTGCTAGGCGATGTGGAGTCAGTTGTGCCGGCCCATAGCGCCATTACCCCCAGCAGAACAAAACCCTGCCCGGTCCTGCGCCTTACTCACGACTGTTCCTACGTGAGCCCCTCGTTGCACCCACTGGGTCAGCTCATCTCTCTGAGGCCCTTCTTCTTTTTCGCTGCCCCTCTCCTTCCCCACACATGATGGCCTCCTCCTCCAGGGACTGGTCTCTTCTGACAACTTGTACAGAGTATGTGAGGGGAAGCTTTGCCATCTGCCATCTGTGCCTCTAAGGCACACCCTGGCTTTATTTCTTCCGAGACAGATGGTCTGTCCTTTTAGAATTCCGTGGCACTTCTCAGATTTCTTCTCCAGCACCACAAGTCAAAGGCCTGATTCTTCTTCAGTTTTCTTAATTCAGTGTCCAACTTTCACATGCATATGAAGCAATTAAAAGTGGCATGGTCAGGTGCACCTTAGTCCCCACAGTGACATTCCTGCTTCTCAGTCCTCTACAGAGGACTTGTGCAGCAGATTGACCAAATGCAGCATGGCTTTTGATTTCTTGATGGCTGTTTTCATGAGCATTGGCCATGGGATTCACGCAAGACCAAAAAAAAATCTCTGACAACTTCAGTCTTTTCTCCATTGATCATGATGTTACCTTTGGTTCCAGTTGTGAGAACTTTGGTCTGTTTCACATTGAGTTATCCATATGGAAGGCTGCAAAAATCTAGATTTAAAACCTCAGAAAAACCCCGGGGCAGTTGTACTCTGCCTTACCGGGTGGATGTTGGCAGTGAGTTGAAGGAGCTGTCTGTGTTTGTCAGAAGGCTTACCCCCTGGACTGCCTGTCATGGAGGCCCAACAGATACCCCATTCTAATGGCCTCTTTTTCCTTATCAAATGGTCATTTGGTCTGTAAATATTTGGGATTGCTCACCAGTTACTTGGTAGCCATTAAAGCATTTTACCTTTGATCACGATCAGTGACAACTCTGGTCACTTGTCATGGTACTATTGCCTTTCTAAGGTCTTCCTGTCTGGCTTTTGAACATGATTATAAATCTCTTGCACAAGCATGGATAAACGGATTGATTCTCACTTAGTTTTTAGATGAAAAAAAATGTGTGTGTGCATACACTCAGACTAAGGGATATCTTTTGCCAAGTAAATAAACCAAAAAACCAAACTTACTGCCAACAAGTGGATTTCCACTCATGATAAGTGACCCAATAGGAGATGGCAGAACTGCCCCTGTGGGTTTCCAAGACTAACTCTTGACAGGAACAGGAAGCTTCTGTTATTTCCTGTGGAGTGGCTGGTGGTTTCAAACTACAGACCTTGTGGTTAGCAGCCCTCAGGTAGCCCACTACACCACCAGGGAACCAGTATTGTCATTCCCTTTCTTACAGCCCTGGGTAAATCTAAAACGGCAGACTTATTATTTGTTTTGCAAACCTATGACTCTTAAGGACCACAGCTTTCTGCCTGCTTTCCCATGTATACAGTCCTTACACAATTGAGTATGCCCGCATTTAAAAATCTGCCACACAGAAGAGACGGTGACTGTGAGGAGATAATTGTTTCTAATTCATTCTCGTAGCGGCAATCATATAAGAAAATAGTCAGTATATGGGAAAAACAGACACAAAACAGGACCCTAAGGAACCCAAACCATCCGTGACTGGATTGTGTTCCATATCTTGCAGGACATTCAACTTGAAGGACGTCCTGAATTCTATTGGTGTTCAGACCTGTGCTGAAGTTAACAAGACCCTGGAGAAGAGAGGTCTGTCCACTTTAAATGCTGAGGTTGAAGCCAATCTTATAGGTCAATTTTCCAGTATTGGAGAGGAAGACAATCCTATCTGGTCCTTGATTGGTGAGTCCCTATGTTTGCATTGTTCTCTGCTTCCATTCCAATCTGTTTTTTAGTTTGTTGGGTTTTGACCATTTGAAAAATCCATCCAATTTGAGTTGTATTTCTGGTTTCTTTTGGATGGATCAATCCTGACAATTAGAAGCAAACGTTAATGTCTAAAGTCTGGACCTCTCTGCATCTTTGTGTACATTTGTGCGGTAGGATTGGGGACATCTCAGGGCTGGCCTTCTAGCATCCAGGACAAAGATACGGTGCTGGCAAGAGAGTTAAAATCCTAGATCCACAGTAGATGAGTGAAACCATTCAAGGCTGCTGGCAGCACGTTCTCCAAAGGAGCTAACCATGCTGCTGTGAGCCTGCCCTAAGGAGGGGAAGCCCTTATCTCAGCCCAGTGAGGAGAGATAATCTTAAAGGCAGTGGAGGTGTAGATGGGTGGCCTGGTGCACTGGGAAAGTGACTGTCTCAAGGACAAGCTGCTAACCAGCTTACAGCAGCAGGAGAAGGCAGCTTCTCACCCAACTGAAGAGGCAGGGGCTGGCTGACTGCTGGCACAGCTTCACTCCCTGCCGGTGAGCTGGCTTACTTCCAGCTCCTTCCAGACCCGCACTGCCCACAGACTGGTCTGGTGACTTCCACTCCTCTGCTCTCCTCAGACCAGAAAAGGGGCAGCTTGCCTTCCTGTTGACTCAAACCCGGAAATGGAGTCCCACTGGCTTCCACTGGCTGAGCTGTAGAATGGGCCCCATTCTCGAATGTCGTTCCTGGCGCCATGGTGGAACCAACTCCACCTGTCATGCTGTCTGAAAAGAGAGAGGAGATCAGTGAGACACTGCAAGATCCTGGGACAGGAGGAATGTTCGTGAAGACACAGAGTTAAACACAAAGTCAAACTCACGGCCGTGAAATCCATGCCGACTCATAGTGGTCTTCAAAGAATTAGCAGTGGGGTTTCTCCTGGTGTGCCCACTTCAGAGGGCAAGGGAGGGATAAAGACCGAAAGGAGGCAGAGAGAACAGAGCTAGAATGCAGGAAGTCCTCGACTTAGGACTGGGCTATGTTCTGATCATGATGCCCTAAATCAGTGCTGACTTTAAGGCAAATCCCTCCTTTTTTTTTTTTTTCAGTTTTCATTATTATATATGTTTTACATTGTCACTATTTTGATAAACCGGATTTTTAGCATGTCTTTGAGGCTAGGAAAGTTTACACCTGAGAATAGCACCAGCAAATCACACATGGCAACATGGTATGTGGTGCATATTCCTCATGATGCCCCACAAAAGAACCATCATACGTGTGGTGCAAGCCAGAACTTGAACGCCTTGTAAATTGGGGACAACCTACATGTTAATATTCTCAGATTCATCCAGAAGTTTTCAAATTACAACATTGACTCCCCTGCAAATGCAAATCATTCTATAATATATGTGGGGCTCTCTAATAGTCTCTCTCATCCATCTCCCTGGGGACTTGGACCTAGGTGGCCCAGGCCACGTGATTTCAAGACCCGTACCCTGCTTCCCAAAGAGTGTGGTACCACCTACAGCATGGTGGTGGCAGTGATGGCAGGAACAGCCACGCCATTCCCACAGTCACCAGTCACTGAGCCCTTAGCTGCAGAGCTTGAACTTATGCACACTGTCTTCATGGCACACAGTCGCCATTCAGCCATCTGCGGGCCTGGGTCATACCAAGGAGCTTGTATCGCTAGGAGGAAGAGGGGCAGATTCTCTAGCAATCTGCTGCGACCTCCCAACCCACCATGCATCAGTGTGGCATACTGTGTGGGCTGGCATGGTGCCGTAATGCTGGAGTTCTGCCACCGGTCTTTCAATAGCAGCAGGGCACTCATTGACTATGCGAAAGCATTGGCTCGTGCAGGTCGTGACAAACTGTGGATAATGTTGCAGAAACTGGTGTGTTAGGCGGGGTTGCCTAACACACAGAATCAGTGACGTGCATCTATTGTTTACAAGAAAGAATTTTATATCAAGAACTAAGCATGTACTTGGTCGGTGCACCCTACCCTCTTGACCCAACCTGAATTTGTTCCAGGCTCAAGAGTTTCTTGCTTGTTCCATGGCAAAAATGTCTTCCTTAGCTTTTTAAACATTGATGGTCTTTTTTTCTTAATCATTCTTTGGAGTTTTTCCCTTATATCATTATTATTATGTTATCCTTATCACTGTATCATGTTTTTGTTTTTTAATTGTTTCTGGGGGGGCTTCCCAGTTTGTGAACCACGGAAAGAGAAGATGCAGAGTATGCAGGGTACCCTGCAGGGTATGCAGGGAGGGTTGAGGGCAACGAGGGTGAAGGGATTGGGAAACGAGTCATAAAGGTGAGAGGGAGCACTAGAACTGATTGTGATTGTAGAACTCTTTTTTAAAAGTGACTTAACCAGTGGGAGTATCTGATATGTATGTAAATACTATATCGAGAACCACACCTGACCAAAGGTTACCATAGGTGAAGGGAAGACTTGTAGAAGAGCTGAGAAACAGGGAGAGCTTTCCCATGTCTACTTTATAAAAAAGGCCACACACCCCAGGAGGCATCATCAGGCTGAGACCAAATTGACAGGTGAGATCCCACCCCGACACTGTCATACACATTCAAGATGACATCAAATCTTCCTGCCACAAATAGGAATTCCAGAACACTCAGTTGTGCTCATGAGGAACCTATACAGGCCAAGAGGCAGTGGGTCAAGCGGAGCAAGGGGATCGTGCATGAGTTAAAATCAGTAAAGGTGTGCATCCAGGTTGTATCCTTTCATGATTCTTATTGAATGTGGATGCTGAACAAATCGCCCAGGAAGCTGGACGCTATGAAGAAGAGCGTAGTATAGGAAGAGAGGAAGGCTATTATTAACCACCTGTGCTAGGCAGATGGCAGAGCCTGCCTTGCTAGCTGCGACTGAGAGGACTTGAGAGGCTGAGCGAGGAAGATCAAAGAAGACACCTTTTAATGTGAGTGGCAATTTTCTGTACAAATGTGCTTGACATACAGTGGATGGATGGATGGATTGTGATGAGTTGTACAAGCGCCGAATAAGATGATCTTTTAAAAATATGAATGATAATTTATTATAAAGAAAGAAAATACCTTCACAATAGGAGAGGTGGACAACATCAAGAAAAATGGAGGAGAGGTAGAAGTTGTCAAGGATTTCATTTTACTTGGATCTGCAATCATTCGATACCCATGGAACCAGCACTCAGGAAATCAAACATATTGTGTCTGGCAAATGTGGTATCAAGACCTATGCAAAGTATTGAAGAGCTAAGATGTCACTTTGAGAACGAAGGTGTGTCTGACCCAAGATGGTATTTTCAACCTCCTCATATACATGTGAAAGCTGGACAGTGGGAAAGGAAGACCTCAGTGAAATTGATGCCATTGACCTATATATTGGCAAAGAATGTTGGAAGAACCCTGGACTATCAGCAGTACAAACAGATCTGTCTTAGAGGAAGTACTACCAGCACGCTCCTTAGAAACCAGGATACTGAGACTTCATCTCACACAGACTTTGGACACGTTACCAGGAGAGGCCAGTCCCTGGAGCAGGACATCATGCTTGGTAGAGAGCCAGAGGAAAGTGGGAAGACCTTTGATGATATGGTTGACACACTGGCTGCCCAGTGGGTTCAGGCATAGCACATGGTGTGTGTGTGTGTGTGTGTGTGTGTGTGTGTGGATGGCTCCTAAGAGCAACAGATTTTATATGATTCTGGGCCCATAGGTGGCCTTAAATACATATTTGTAAGATGGATCAATCTCTATCTTACAGGCGAGGCATCTAGGAGTTAGAGAGGTTAAGTAATTCTTGCCCAAGATCGCAGAGCCAGCCAGTGGCAGAGCTGGATTCTTACTTAGTCTACCTGGCTCCAGAACTCCTATTCTCCGATTGACACTGAAGTGGGAGCCGGAGTCTGGCTGCCCACTGGCAGGGCAGCCAGAGAAGCAGTGTGTATCTGTGTCCTGGCTTTAGATAAGGGAGGTATTTGCTGTGTCAGAAGCAGAGCCAGGAGGTGCCCCACCCCAAGCTAGCCTCTTCCAGCCCAGTAAAGTAGCTTCTGTGTGCCCAGCTCCCCCCAGCAAAACTTTCTGCCCTTTGCAGATTGGAGGCATTTTTTAAAACCTCATTCAAGTGCCACTGCCATAGCAACCTCAAGTGAGCCACTCCAATGACTGCAAAAGCCAGGCACACCTTTGGCTCAGACTCCATTTGGCTGCTTCTAAGGGGGGGGGGAATGGTCCATCAGGGAGTCAGCCTGACCACAGGCCCGAGCGCTTTTCTTCACACGCCTCGTAGGAAGGGGCTTGACCCTCTCTGTGGTCTATGAGAGTCAGGCAAGCAGGCCCCGGGGACATTTACTCCAGGGTCAACTCCTGACCCTTGAGTTTTAAAACGGTGCTGTGGTAACATGGGAAGCACGGAACTGTCATGGAACAAGTCCGAGAGAGAACACAGTTAGCTCTTGCGGGTCAGCCTGCGGAGATCTTAGCAGCGGCAGTTCAACACCTTTTGGGCCTGGCCTGGGGAAGGACTCGGGAAGACACAGAGTGAGCGGCGGGCTTCCTCCTGCACTCAGGATCCACCTGCTTTGGTCCTTAGATGAAGCACTCTGCTTTGACCAGTGTGGTGGTAGTCCTGCCACTGTTTCTAGCCTGGAAAGAGATCATTAGAATGGGAGTTTTCTTTCCAACCAGAGGAAACCCAGGTAAAAATGAATTACAGATCACCTGCTGTGTTGATTTGTCGCATGCCGATAGCCATCTGCTTTTTGAAAAATTAATTTTCAGTTGTTCAAATAATAGCTGAGAATTTTTTCCTTGCTCAAAAAAAAATTTTTTTAGGAGGTAGGGCTCAGAGCATCTCTGACTGCCTTTTCCAGACCCCTCCCCCCTTCCTGCCTCCCATGGGCAAGTTCAGTATTTAGCTCAGACTTTTTTGACTCTGTGTGTAGTTGTTTTTTAAGTTCTGTAAGCTACCTGCTACCTACAGGTATGAGGAATGAGCACAAAGACTGGCCCTCGCCTTCTGAGAGCCCTGTGTCCAGGAGAGTCGGCGGGAGGCCTTCTTGAGCAACAACTGGGTGAGGGCGGCGCAGTGCCATATTAGGGAAAGCCGCCCAGAAGGAGGTCCCCTGCAGGGCCTCGACTCCGTCCCAGCCTGGAGTGCCCCCCATGCCCCTGTCAAGTCACCTGTGCCTGGTGACCTTTTAAAACAGCTGCCAACGGTACAGCCCCTATGCCAGCACCCTGCCCAAGGCATGTCCTCACAACCACCCAAGGCCAACAGAGGCCCGGGCACCTGTGTTCACTGCAGCTCTCTTCATAGGAGCCAGAGGAGAAGGCCCCCAGAGGCTCAAGCATGGGGTCATGGGCGAACGAAATGTGGTGTCTGCATGCCACACTATCTTGGATGGTTGGCAAGAGCTAAGAGCTTTTGCTGGGTGCCCCGGGCTCCCGTGGGTGAAGTCAGCCAGTCACAGAAAGACCAGTCTATGTCCTCCCATTTACATGAAGCAAAGCAAATCGAGAGAAAGCCCAGGCTGACTCACGGCCTGGGGCAAAGGAGGACTTTGGGGGCGCAACCCGGCAGCCATTATGATCAGCATCCTTGCACTGAGACTGTGGGCATCGGGGTGGTGATTGCCTTGCTATGTGTGCTTTCACCACAAATTTTTTTTCAAATTTAATAAACCATCGTCGTTCTCACCTCAGTGGGTGTACGTTGTGGCTGTTCTTGGGCTCCTCCTGGGCTCCCTGTGGCATCTGTGACCAGCTGTGGTTTGGGTGGGTAGGTCTACTGACCTTGACTGGGGTCCCTCGTGGGGGAGTTGGTTGACCACAGAGTAGGGGAGCGTGGCCTTGATGAGAGTATCTGGCTCACCTCCCCATGGCTTCTCATCCTCTAACAGGTCCAGCTGTGTTCACGGGGTGTTGACAGGGAGAGAGCGCGGGGGCCCCCCTCTTGAGACCTAGACGTGGAATAAACACGGCAGCCCTTGCCAAGGGAGTCTCTCGGCCAAAGCAAGTCTTGAGGCCCAGGAATCGGACTCCCACTATTGAGAAGGGCATGTATCCAAGGAGCAGGGAAGAGGTGGGCACGGGGTAGCAGGCAGCACACCTCAATGACGTCTTCTCCAGAGTGACCCCTTGAAAGAGGATGCACCGTAATCAAGGGACCGATAAAGACATTTCTCTCTTTCCCTTCAGATAAACGAATCCAGCTGTACCTGAAGAGCCTCCTTTCTCTTCCACGCCCGGCCCAAAGCCCGCCTCCCATCCCTGGGGGCCTGGCGGTCATCCAGCGGGAGCTGGAGGTGCTGGGCTCTCAGTACACCAACATCGTGAACCTCAACAAGCAGGTGTACGGACCATTCTATGCAAACATCCTCCGAAAGCTGCTGTTCGGCGACGAAGCCCAGGGGACGGCGGGAGCCTCGCCTCCCACCAACTAAGGCCCAGCCGACCTGGGGAACCCGAGCACTTTGGAAGCCGGTCCCTGCCATGGAGGGCGTCACAGAGGTGGCGCCGTCCTCCGACTGCCCAGGTAGCAGCACTAGCCTGAGTCTGTGTAATATGAGAGCTACCAAGTCATGCCCAATAGACAGAAGCTATGTGCGCACCCTTTTCAAGTTCAAAGGAGACTTTTTTTTTTACTGCACGACTGCAATTAATTATACTACTTACATTGTACATGTACAAAAGTTTCTTAAGCACTTCCTTTTGAATGATTCATTCAGCCCTGAGGAAGTTGTTAGTCCCTGGTTAAAAATCTAATGATTTTTAACATTTTGGTGCAGCTTCCTCCAGGGCTGAAGGTTGGAGATTAGCCAAGGGAATTAGCATTCCAAATTGATGATGGAAAGTTGCCATCATTGTATTTGAAATGTGCAATGACTTCTGGCCAATGTGGGCTAGAAACTTCACACAGGAAGTCCTCAGAGGCCACACATGTACCCAATCACATCTTCTCATGCCAATCATCAGTATTGATGTTGAATTTCAAAATAGTAAGCACAATTTAGAGCTAAATGCAAACTGCAGATCAGACCTCCCCTTGTTTGTTTAATGAATACAGAAACCACCCCCTTCTAAAGAATCCTCCCCACCCTCCCCCAAGACGTTGGTTCCTTCGTGCAATGCAACCTGCTCTCAAAAGAGGAACAACCATTTGCACAAATATTCAGTGGGTGTCTTTGCATTTCTCAGGCCATTGATAAGCTTTAGGTGAGATTTTGATATTTGTTTGTGAGGCCGGCTGGCTTGAGTCCGTACGGCAATAAGTAGCAGCAGACAAGCCGACCCGTCTAATGGGCTGGCACAGGGAGACCCTCTTCTCAGTGACAAAGAGAGCGCTGCACTTGGACTTTCTGAGCGACATCTCTTAACTGGCAAAGAAATGCCTTTTGTGCCGTTAGCATTCTTACCCCACTATGACCAGGAGCTTTCCTTCGCCTTTTTGTGATCCGCTAGCGTCCAGCCTCCCTCCAAGCTCTCCAAGACTGGGCACTCGCTGCCCAAGGACTGCAGGGAAGCCTGCCCCCCCCCCCTGGGATGATGCACTGCAGTTGGGGGTTCCCACCTGGAAAGTGTAGTCTGTGCCCAGCATAGCACCCCGAGTGCTTTGTTCTCTCCGCACTCTTGAACCTTCATTACTGGGACGTGGCCAGGTAGGCAATAAGCAGAGCTCCTCTCCTCCCCCAGCCCCGCACTTCTCCTTGAAGCCTACCCCACCATGGTGTTGCTTAATGATTTCATCTTTTGAAAGGATCTGTCAAAACTGGAGCAAATTCTGAATGTCAATTCTCTTTCCCTTACCATGACCAATAGCGCCATCGGCCCCTTGAAGCAGTTGTGTTGGGAGACTGACTGAAAAACTCACCGTGGCTCTCACCCATTTTTTCACCCCTCTTCCAATATTTCCTATGCTTAGAAAATATAAGGTGCTAAAGGCTTTGGTTTCCATCTTCTGTGACACTCCAGTGGTGTTCCGCTGCACTCACTTCCAGGGCCCCATGGAGCTGACCAGCGAATGGCCTCTGTAGCGGCTATCTCTTCATTCTTGAGTCGAACTCTGTACTTACCAGGGAGACCAGGTGGGGTGCTTTTTGATCAGCAAATTGGAGCCCCTGGTTTACTTTTACTTACTTGATGAAAGAAAATGCAGTTGCCAGCAGGAAAAACAACGTGCAAACCATTTTTTTTAATGCATTTAAAATGAAGGGCATTCTGCATTTTTTTCCTAAGTGGCAAAATAAATCTCAACTGTCTCAAGACTGGATGTAGGAACTACATTTATTAAAAAAAAAATTTAATCATATCTGTCAGCATGTTTATTTGGTTTTGACTTAAATGTTTACTTCTACTTTGGAGCTTTTCTTAACATGGGCTTGTTTTGTGGTACATATTCAACACCACATGCACATCCTCCTTCTTCGACTGGTAAAATGTGTTTTGTGTGCACTAGGTAGAATGGAAAGCATTAAAGTTTACTTCAAGCTGGCTGTGTCGTGTTGTTTTCTAGGGCACCTTGGGGTGGCTCAGAGGTGGGAGAGTACACAGCCTTCAAGGCTAACAGGTTCCTTCCTCGTCTAGGCATGGTATTAAGTGATTAAGCATTCAGCCACTCACTGTAAGGTTGGTAGTTCAAATCCACCTTGCGGCACCCCAGAAGCTTCTGAAAGATTCTTCAGCCCTCACAGAGCCTCACAGATGCCATTCATTCATACAGCTCCTCAAGAAACACCCAGTGATCACCTCGCTCACATGCCAAGAAGTATCCTGGGTGTTGTGATATACAGGTGACTAATTCAGCCACTGTCCTCAAGGACAAAAAGGTGAAAACTGCAGTACAGGATCTAGGATCAGGATTATTGTACAAACAGAGGACTGGCGGCACAGTGGATTCCGAGTCAGGCTGCCAGTCAGAAAGTCAGCAGCGTGAAACCACCAGCTGCTCTACAAGAGAGAGAGGGGACTTTCTGCTCCTGTAAAAATTTACAGTCTCATAAAAAAGAGTACAGTCTCAGAAACCCACAGAGCCAGCTCTTCTCTGTCCTATTGGGTCCCTATGAGAATCAGCCCAGTGACAGTGATTTGTTTTTGTTGGGGGAGAGAAAAAACTGTTTCGTGAAGACTAGAATCCTTGAGCTGAAACATTAAGGATACATGAGGACAAGAGGTCAAGCGAGAGAGGAAATAACAAGGTAGATCAGTGGAAGTGAGGAGTGATGGACGGGAAAATTAACCATGATTCTTGGGTGCCCTTTGAAAATACAGATTTATGTTCTGAAGGGGGAAAAGAAGCACTGATTCATCTAAAACTGGAGAAGATCATAAATTTGAATTCTAGAAAAATTGCTTTAGTTGCTGGTAGAAAATGTGTGTATACAGGCATACATGAATACATGACTCAAGCAACATGCATCTAACTCAGTGGTTCTCAACCTTCCTGATACCATGACCCTTTAATACAGTTCCTCATGTTGTGGTGACCCCAACCATAAAATTGTTTTCATTGCTGCTTCATAACTGTAATTTTGCTACTGTTATGAATCATGTAACTATCTGATACACAGGATATATTTTCATTGTTATAAGTTGAACATAATTAGACAAAGCAGAGTCATTAATCACAAAGCAATATGTAATTGTATATTGTGAAATATTTGTTTTTCAATGGTCTTAGGTGATTGACCCCTGTGAAAGGGTCATTCCACCCCCAAAGGGTTCTTGATCCACAGGTTGAGGATCACGGATCTAATCAAAATAGGAGTTCCTTGATTGGGTATTTAGCTCTCACAGAAGTGCTGTGGGTTAGGTGTTGGGCTGCTAACCACAATGGCAGTGGTTTAAACCTACTTGTTGCTCTGGGACTCTGGGAGGAAAGAAGACGCTGTCTACTCTCAGATCACATTGTTGGAAACCCTGCATAAGGTTGCCATGCACCTACATTGACGTTAGTATTAGTGGGTCAGGGGAGCAAACTCTAGTTCACAGGGAGAGAACAAATAAAGAGCTGAGTCTTAAGCTCCTGTGATCCTACCAAAATCACCCAATTAAGAAATTCTCCAAATAGGAAGGCATTGTGGAAGGGGGAAAAAAGAAGGAAGTGGGCGGGTTTAACACACATTCCAGTTTAATGTACATTCACTAGGTCTTTAAAATTGGAATGAAAGAGATGTGTGAGGAACTTTTCCCAACCAAGTATGACCTCTAGGAATAGTACCAAAAGAGAATGCAAAGAAGGGCAGTCCCATGTAAAGTCAACTGTCGCGGAAACATTTCCCAAATCCCATAGGCTTCAGGAGCTATGCACTTTTCAAATCCTAATCCAAAGCAGCCCGTTTATGGCATGGAGTGTGGGGTGTTGGAGCCATTCAGAAACCCCAGTCCCATGCCTCTGGGGACTCTGTCCTCTTCAGTGTCTTCTCCACTCAGTCAATAGGTAGAGAGAGAAGAAGGTTGCACTGACCAGAATTCATTTGTGTGACCTCAATTAGCCTCACAAAGGGGGGGGGGGGGCAAACCCCAACCAACTCACAGCCATCCAGTAGATTGTGACTTGTAGGGACCCTCGAGAGGGTTTCTGTGACTAGACTTTTACATGAGCAGACAGTCTCATCTTTCTCCCGCACTGACTGCCAAGGAGCTGTCAAATGTATCCAAGGTGTGTCTCTAGGAGGAAGACGTTGGCGTGGACTAACAGTCTCTACCTCAGCTCCCCCCAGCTTGCTTGAGTAAGCTCTAGAGAACTTCGTCTTCCTGAAAGGTATCTGCCTTCTCTCATCTCCCCCAAACACCGTGTTGAGAAGAGTGTGGACATGGATTCAAAATAAGCCTTCAAGTACCTATGGTCGACTAGGGTGTTAGGCCATATTGTCCACAGAAACAAATCCATTGACCCTCATATATGTAGAAGACAGAGCTTTATATGAAGAAGTCATCCCAGCCCAATACCACTCAAAGTCCAAGCTCTCTTCAGACTCGTATAGTTGCAGTCCAATGACACAAGTGAGATTCAGGATGTAGAGGTATCACAGGCTGGCGCGTGCAGAGACCAATGGATCCTAACTTGTTGGAAACATGGCAGGGGACCTCAGCGTTCAGGGTCAGGGGACCCACATGAGGCTGCTGCTGGAGGCAAGCAGAATCTCAGCAGGCAAGACGGCAAAGTGACAGTGAGACAGGTACTTCTCAGAGCCCCTAAATCTCACACGAAGGGTCACCCCCCCCCCCAAGGAGGTGTCATCAAGCTACCACTTGATTGACAGGTTTGACTCCACCCCTAGCCAGAAGTGTCTAGTTGATATAAAGCCATTGAACTAACTACAATCATTTAGGCAGAATATATTACAATCTTGATGATTTATTAGCCCTAAGCATCTTTCGAGCCTTGAGGGGTTTTAATATTGTGAGATGTGATGATCAAATACATAAGAATAAAACGTGCCACTGCTCATCAGAGCCACAGCTCATTAAGCCGAGTGTTATTTATCATTGACAGAAAGACTAGAGGCTATGCAGAATATCACAGTTATCTGCCGTCCCTGAAGCCAACTTCAAAGGGTGATGACAAAACCCCCCTCGTTCTCATTTCATTTAGTAATCAGTTATGATTTGATCCCCTTCTGCTTTCATTTGCCATTTCAAAGCATGGATTTTGATTCTCCACTTGTCCTCACTTGTGGGGAAATGTCCCCTTTCCATTTCAAAGCTTTTCTTCTTCTTTCAGAATTCCAGGGTAATGGGGCTCAGGGTCTGTGGTAAGGCTTTCTCGAGAAGAAAAGAGACCCAGGAATTCATCCTAGCAGCAGCAGCAGCACTTGCAGGCTTAGCAGAGAATCCAAGTGATTGTTTTTTTCCCTTTCAGTCTAAAATAATACAACAATAGTAGCCACTGAACGCTCACCAGATGGCCTGGGCTCGTCTCAATATTTTCTGTACATTATCTCATTCAGCCTGCATTACTCTTCTCTCCCTGTGTGCAACATGAAACTAAGGAACTCACCCGCCATCATCGCCTTTGGCTGTGCTCTCTTGAGAAACAAAACCAGTGGCACCGTATTACTATGAGAAAAATGTTGTCTCAAGGAGTCAGTTAGACTCGAGAACGCTTCTGAGCCGAGTCCAACTTACATCCACAGGTTAGACGCTAACTCTTCAGGCTCACGTAGCTGCCGGCTGATGATGTGCAACGCAGGACAGCAGGGCGATCTCGGGCTAGTGGGTGCAGAGTCACCAGGATCCAAGGTCACTGATGCCATGACCCTTTCATGCAGTTCTTCATGCTGTGGTGACACAGACACACCCCAACTGTAAACTTATTTTCATTGCTACTTCATTCCTGTCGTTTTGCTACTGTTATGAATGGTCATGTAAATATTTGATATGCAGGATGCATTTTCAGTGCTACAAATTGAACATCATGAGAACATAGTGATTGATCACAAAAACAATATGTCATTATAGATTGTGAACCATGTAATTCTATTGACAAATGAAATTTTGTCTTGAAGCATGGGCACCAGTCCTCATACAGGATATTCATAGGTGGGCACACTCTGCATGTGGGCAAACCCGCCTGGAGACAGAGAGAGGATTGGGGTCTCAGTTCCTAAGACCATCAGAAATATGTGTTAGGAGACTGACCCCGGTAAAGGGTCATTCAACCCAAAGGGGTTGCAATCCATGGGTGGGTAGCCCCTGCTTTAGGGGAGAGAAAGAAATCATGATTTGATTTGGCTGTAAATTCAGAAGCTTTGAAGGTCAGGTGGGGGAGGCACAGGGAGGAGGTGCTGGAGCGTGGAAGTCATAGTCCACTAGCCGACAGCACTCAGGGGCAGCCTCCCATCACTGCCACTATGGGGTCTTAGGTGTGGCCTTATGATGTCCACAAGATTGGCTTTCCTAGAAAAATCACACGTCGTTTACTCTCTGGCTTAGGGACACAGAATCTACCCCCAGAGCACGTCTAGCCGCCAGTTCCAAGTGTGTGAGGAGGCCAACAGTCACACATAGTGGTGACACATTGGGCTGATAGCCCAAAGGCCAGCAGGTGGAAACCAGCAGCCACTGCATAGGAAAAAGACAAGGCTTCTGTCTCAGAAATCCACAGGCTGCCTTCTGACCTCCTACAGACGTCCTGTGAGTTGGTATGGACTTGATGACAGGGAGTTTTGAGTCTGTGCTCATGCGAGACACTGCTGGGGGTGCACTTGGGCTTCATGAACACATCATCACAGGGGGACCCAGGGAAGCACAGAAGCTAGGGGGTCCCTGTAAAGGGGACTCTGCAGCAGATCAAAGGGCAGCAAACACCCGTGCCCAGTGCTGCAGGGAGCTGCGACCTGGACTGCAGGGTGGTATCGTGAGAGAGTGCCCCAAGGCTGGCAGAGGCAGCCGGCAAGAGTGCTGGACATGTGGCCCTGCGAAGAGGCAGTGGATCCACTTTCATTTGTTATAAGCAAATAATAGGTCCCAAGGTACCCACGTCTTAATGCCTAGGTCCTGTGAATATCTTACCTTGCACAGCCCAAAGGATGTAGCAAGCACAGTTGGAAGTAGAATCCTGACATTACGGGTCTGATAGAAACCGCTGGGGTCTCATCCATCCTTCGAACCTGGAGTTGGACCCACTCCCAGGGATCATCTTTCCACCAAGCAAAGGACAGGCCTGGAAAGCAAACAATAACACCGGGGAGGAGCAGGCTTCTAGAACAATCAACCATATGAGTCCAAAAGGACGGCATCTGCCCCTAAAACAACTTTCAGAAAGCAAGAAGGGGCATGAAAAGGAGGATGAATAGAAATAGGGGGTGGGGGGAGGCAGTGAAACCAGTGTTCCACTGAGGATGGTAACCAATGTCACAAAACAAAGTCTGTCTTCACTCTCCTGTCCCCGCTTCCCAGATGACAAAGGAAAGGAGGAACATCAGCTGTGCCCAAAGGCCGAGGCCACGTACAGCCCGTGTGCTGTACCAGCTGCACTCACAGTGTGTGGCCAAAGACAAGGCCGTGGAGAAGTTCTTACTTCGAAACAAAGTGAAGGCTACAGCAGTCAGAGTCATTTCCAAATCCAGCATCTTCGATGAGTCCGAGTTGCCCAAGCTGAACTTGAAACTGCGTGGTGACAGGAGCTGTGCCTTTCACAGCCAGGGGGTCAGGGCCTGCTCACCTGAAGCCCAGAAGGACTGAACACGACCCCCCACTCCAATTCAGACATGCGGGTGCTTCCCCCACAACCTCCTCCAAAGCTTCTGTAAAGCTGGGAAGCGGAAGGAAAACAAACCTGAAAGGAAATGAAATGGAAGTTGTCATTTAAACACATGAGGTAGAAACGGTTGCGCGGGAAATGGACGTGCCGTGTGAACTTTCAGCCAAACGACAATGAACCGTTTTAAACATGTGTGAAGGATCTTGAGATGAAAAGACCTTTCGGTATCATGCAGGGCCACCCTAAGAACCTTTTCAGTGAAATGGCAAGCAAGGCTAAGCCACAGAAGGCAATGGCGGACGGAGTGCCGTCATTGACTGCTGGCTTTGAAGATGGACGAGCCCGTGAGCCGCAGAATGCAACAAGCCTCCGGAAGCCGGAAAAGACAAGGCAGCAGATTCTCCCCCCAGAAGGAGCCCATCCTGCCAATGTCCCAGCTCCAGAAACTAAAGAGTCTCAATTCACGTCATTTGAAGTCACTTAAGCTTGTGATCGGTGGTTACAGCAGCAAGAAGTAATGAATCTTCCACTCCACCAAATTTAATCAGTATTTATCTGTTGTTACTGTCAGCTCAAGGTGCCCTCGTATACCAGGGGGCTTTCAGAAGTTTGTAGGAAAAAAAATGGAATGAAAAGATCATGGGACTTTCCCTAAAACTTTCCTCAAGCCCCTTCTGGGCTTCAGGTGAGCAGTCCCTGACCTTCCTTGCTGTGAAAGGTACAGCTCCTGTCACCACGCAGTTTCAAGTTCAGCTTGGGCAACTCGGACTCATCGAAGATGCTGGATTTGGAAATGACTCTGACTGCTGTAGCCTCCACTTTGTTTCGAAGTAAGAACTTCTCCACGGCCTTGTCTTTGGCCACACACTGTGAGTGCAGCTGGTACAGCACACGGGCTGTACGTGGCCTCGGCCTTTGGGCACAGCTGATGTTCCTCCTTTCCTTTGTCATCTGGGAAGCGGGGACAGGAGAGTGAGGACAGGCTTTGTTTTGTGACAGAACAAAATGTGTCCTGGTCCTGTGTCCTCTTCAGGACTGTAGGAATGCATCCACTGTTGCATTTTGTTGTTGCTGCTAATATAGCCTAAAGGAGGCCTGGTGGCATCGTAGTTATACATTGGGTTGCTAAGCACAAGGTCAACAGTTCTAAACCATCAGCTGCTCCTGGGGAGAAAAATGAGGCTTTCTACTCGCTTACAGAGTTAGAGTCTCAGAAACTGAGAGGGCAGTTTAGACTCTATAGTCTGTCCTATAGAGGCACTATGAATCATAAATGACTTAATGACAGTGATTATTATTATCATCATCATCATTATTATGACTCACAACCAATGAGAGCAACCGGGGTCTACCTGCCCTTTATCAGGCACGATTCTGTTGTGATCCATAACATTGTCATGGACTGTTTTCAGAAATCCCGGCCTTTCTTCCTCGCCTCTAAGCTCAACGGAGACCTGACTGCCAGGAGGGACGCTGGTTGTATTTGAAATGTCAGTGGCAAAGCTTCCAGCCAGCACAGTTCCAAATGTGAGCGAGACGTGGCGGTGCTGGGATATTTCCTTAGCAGCTCTTACGTGGAGCCTTCAAAAACAGCAGTTCTCAACCTGTGGGGGACGACCCCTTTGGGGGTCTAGCGACCCTTTCACAGGGGTCACCCAATTCATAACAGCAACAAAATGACAGTGATGAAATAAGAATGAAAGTAATTTCATGGTCGGGGGGTCGCCACAACATGAGGAACTGTAAGGAAGGGTTGTGGCATGAGGAAGGTTGCGAAGTGCTGCTCAAAAAGTTCATTACCTTTTGATTCCATTTTCTTCACAAACTCCTTGACGCTTCCTTGTATTTTTTCCAGGTCTCATTGCTGGGGACATATAAGTCTATAAGAAAGACCAAAGCCAGCTGAGTCCTGGTGGCACAGTGGTTGTGTGTGGGGCTGCGGCCCACAGGGTTGACAGTTCAAATCCAGCAGCAGCTCTCCAGGAGCAAGTCTGGGCTTCCTACTCTCACCGGGGCAGTGATGCGGGGAGGAGAGGGGGGAGGAAGACCAAAAATCCTGTTCTCCATGAATATGAATGCAAATTGAAGGAGATAGGTGGTAAAATAAAAACAAAAACATATTATCTTGTATACAAGGGTACTTCACAAAAATGTGTGGGTAAAATTCCATTTCCCATGAATGTTTTGAATGCCCCTTGCATGTTAGAGACTGACAAGTGCTATTCCTCAAGACAAGAAAGAAGAGGGGAGAGATGGTGTGAGATGTCAACTTGGCTGGTCCTGGATTTTCAGTAGGTTGGCAGTGGAGGCCACTCTGACGCTGTGACCTAACATGGCATAAACAAATCCACGACGGGATCTGCCATGAGTTTCCTGCCGGTTGTGGAAAGCCAGTCCCTTACTGGAGTCACCGTCCTGATGATGCTTTCTTGGGGGTGTGGCCTATTTCATAGATAGTAGATGCTGTGGAGCACTTTGCTTCTTTCTGGTCTGGATTCTGCACCTGGCTCCTCCATCTCTGGTTTTCTGGTTAGGGGGCTTTGGTAAGCCTAAAACATTGCCTGCTAACCCCGGGGACCCTCAGGTATTTCTACTGAGCATTTTCCCTACCTGGAATGCTTTTACCCCGAATACCTGCCTGACTTTTCATCTTCCTTCTTCAGGACTTTGGTCAGTTGGCATCTTCTTGGTAACGCTTTCTCTGTCTGCACCATTTAAAATGGCAAGTTGGCTTTCTCACCCTCTGAGTTAGACTGGGTTCTCAAAAGAAGCAAAACCATTGAGGTCCCTATCTTATTGTGGGAGCGTGCCTAAGCCATTAAGGAGCATCAGGAGACCAGTGTAGCTGGGCGTGACAATTACATAATTCAGCCTATCAATCAGCTGGAACCACGGTCTGGCGGTAACTCCTTGTGGGTGTGACCTCCTCATAAGGAGGGTCCTGGGAACCTCCCCTGGCCTCTCTGCTTCACCTGCCAGAGCTTTCTGATGCTTCCACTGTCGTTGGATCCACTCAACTCTACAGCCCCCGGCCTGTGCTCTTCCTGCATTCTGCATCATTGCCTGTGGCTGTGTGAGTCTGAAGGGTTTATGGACTGGTGTCTGACGTATGGAGTTGTTTTGGGCTGGGATGTTTGCTTGATGTACAATTATCTCTTGATATAAAAACTCTCTTACATATATAGGAGTGTCTTTGGCTTTGTTTCTCTAGTCCAGGAGTCCCCAAACTTTTTAAACAGCGGGTCAGTTCACTGTCCCTCACATGGTTGGAGGGCTAGACTATAGTTAAAAGAAAAACCAACAACTATGAACAAATTCACTGTGGGCCCAGGATGAGTTGGCTGCTAAGCAGGACAGCAGCAGCAGCAAAAACAGCCAGCGGGCCAGATAAATGTCCTCGGCGGGCCGCATGTGGCCCGCAGGCCATAGTTTGAGGACCCCTGCTCTAGTCAACCTGGCCTAACCCACTGGGGTCCAGGGAGTGAGGAGAGCAGAAGAGGTCACAAAGGTGTGGCTGTCATACCCCAGAGGCCACTGAAACCCACTCCATGGACTGTGCTTATTTCGGAGGGTGAGGAGAAACTTCTGGAGAATTTTGAGCATGGCAATCACAGAGTCTGACTCATACTTTTAAAGGATTCTTCTGGCAGGTCTTGACAGTATGGAGGGTTGAGGAGTAAAAGCAGAAGCAAGAAGTGCTTAGTGCCCTGCAATCACTCAGCAGAAGGATGGTGGGAGCTAAAGCGGAGTGATTGTGGAAGAGATGGTGAGGAGTTGGCTCTGGGTAAATTCGGAGGATGAGCCAATGAGCTCTGCTTGATGAACGAGACACAGATGTGAAAGAAAGAGGGGAGACATTTGCCAAGATGAAGAAGACTTTGAGAGGAGCAGTCTGGAAGGAGAAATCAGGGGTTCTGCTATGGCCACCTAAAGAGTGTGTTGGCTCCCAGAAGCCTACACGGAGATATGGCATGGATGCATGGACCATCAAGTGTGAGGAGCAGGGGCAAGGTCTGGTCTGGAGCTGTACACAGTGAATTACCTGTGGACCGATGGCATGGAGAGCCATGTCACTGGATGGCACACCAAGGGAGTGAGCATAGCTAGAGAAGAAGAGGTGTAAGCTTTATGAACTACCATACATACTCGAGGATAAGCGGAGGTGCCTAATTTTACCACAAAAAAACTGGGGGGCTCTTTCAGCATTAAAAGAATGTTCTGAAAAAAACTCAGCTTATACCCAAATATGTACTGTATATGCCAATGAAACAGTCACAAACCAGAAGATGGAGGAGGAGGAGGAGAGGGAGGGGGAGGGGCAGGAGACAGGATGTCCAAGGATTGAGTGCTGGACCATGGAGATATCTAGAGTTTGGTGAGACCAAGAGGGGGAAAAACAAATAAGCACGGCCTCCTAGGAACAGAGAGTATTTCAAGAGGGAAGAAGAGATGATTTGTGGTAAATTGGCCCAGAGGTAAGCTGAAGCCTCGAAAGTGGCCAGTGATCCCAGGGAGGTGGGCAGTATGGGTATGAGGGCCTCTAGGGGAGTGACAGGCAGAGCCTGATGACAGAGGGCCCAACAGAGGACAGGAGAACACCTGCAGACCAGACCCTCAAATGACCCCGAGAAGGAGTTGTGCCATAAAAGAAGATGGCTGGAGAGCAGTGGAAGGGAGGAGGTAATGGCTTTGAAAGATGGGAGAAGCAACAGCATATTTGCATGCTTTGGGAAAAATCTCAGAAATGGGCCATTTCTGTGGAGTGAGAACACAGGAGGAAGGGGGCACAAGGGTGGGTGGACAAGGTCACAAAGGTTGATTTTTCCAAGGCACAGGAAGAGGAAGGAAGAGGAAAAGGAGGAAGAGAATGTGCACACACACTGTCAGGTGGGTCACTGTGGAGAAAGACATGTTTTCAAGTCTTTTCTGGGTGCTTCTCTTTTCTCCATGAAAGAAGCAGCTAGGTCTTAGCTGAGGGAATATATATATATATATATATATATATATATATATATATATATATATATTCAAACTTACTACCATCCAAAAGAGGAAGGCAATCACTAACAATAAAGATAAGTGAATTACAGGTTAAGAGTTGATAGACTGCCACATCTTTCTCCCATGGAGCTGTGGTCGCGTTCAAACCACCAACCTTTCTGTTAGAAATGAGCCTTCATCCCTATGCCCCGGGGCTTGTGGAGAGAGAGGACTCAGGATGTTGGAGACCAGCCTAGGAGAGGGGAGACTGGACTAGGCGACTCTGTAATGGATGAGCAGCCTTAGGGGCTCTGCATGCCACGAACCACTAACCAGTGACCGCCAAGGGGGGTCCAACTCACAGAGAGCCCACGAGGCAGGTTTTTGTTTTTACTTTTCCCCCTTACTTTTATTTATAAAGAACTCAACTCCTCTAGACACAGACACAGACGCACATTCCCAGGAGCCCACAGAGAGTAAAACAATGAGAGAACAGGAGAAAGTCTACTTAACTCTAGTCTACGCACCCCCCAACTTGAAAATCCTGAAAGATATGTTCCCAGACATACAGTCCCCCTCCCCCTAGACGACACAACAGAGATCCTTGTGGGGCGTCCTCACCCCACCCATGAGGCAGAACGACTGAACTCAGTCTTTAGCATCATCGACTGTCCCGTTTCAAAGACCACCTTGGAGCGATGGGGTATCAGCGGAGGTGGGTGGTGCCAGCTGGGGTCATCAACCATGTCTCCTTGTGGGGCACAGCACACGCAAGGTTTGAGCTCTTGAGACGTGTTCATAGGGATTCCCTTCATCCGCCTTTAACTCGAAGTCCCTCTCCTCGGGAGGCAGTTTTAAATGGTTGAGTCTTTGGAAGTAGATCACCAATCAGGTCTTTCTTCCAGTGTGCCTCTGAGTGGATCCAAATCCCCAACCTTTCGGTGAGCAGCCAAGCATCGGCATCATTTGTGCCACACAAGGACTCCTACACGAAGTTCGTGGGTACTCACTTGAATACAGTTCAACATAGTGGCATCCTCCGCACGTAGTCACTTGTCTGCGTGCCACTGTGGAGAAAGTCCGAGTGGATACCGAGGGGCCTGTGAACAGAACAGGGGAATCTGTGTGGTTTGAAAGGTGAGTGTCAGGATGGTATACTCTCACCATCGTTGTTCAATCTATATGTCGAGCAAATCATCAGAGAAACTGGATGATAGGGAGATGAGCGCGGCATGGGGCTTGGAGGAAAGCTTATCCATGACCTGTGGTCTGCAGAGGACACAAGGTTGCTAGCTGAAAGTGAGGGAGAGTTGATGCACTTGCTGATGGAGACTAAGGACTGTAGCCTTCAGTACGAATGACAACTCAGTGTAAGAAGACCACAGTGCTCACAACTGAACCAACAGGGAACGTCATGATCAACGGAGAAAAGGATGAGGTTATTAAGGATGGTGCCTTGCTTGGATCCACGACCAATGCTCCTGAAAGCAGGTGTCAAGAGATCAAAAGACACATTGCACAAGACGTTGCTCAAATCTGCCGCACGAGACCTCTTTTCAAGGATGGTACAATGAGGACTAAGGTGCACCTGACCCAAGCCCTGATATTCTCTGTTGCATCAGCTGCATGTGACTAAGGAAGGCTCTAGAAGACTAGACGCATTTGAGTTGTGGTGCTGGAGAAGAATATTGAAAGTACCATGGGCTAATGAAAAGATAAGTGGATCTGTATTGGAAGACTTGGAGGGCCAGAGTGCTTCTTAGAAGGATAGAAATATTTCATCTTACATAACTTTGGACCTGTTGTCAGGAGAGACCGGTCCTGTTTGGCAAAACAGGAGGGGCTGCAAGAACAAAGAAGGCTCCCTCAAAGAGATGGACTGGCACAGCAGCAGCTTCACTGGGCTCAGGCAAAGGAAACATTGAGAGAAGGGTGCGGGGCCGGGCAGTGTTTTGTCCTCTTGGGCACAGGGGTCAGTCAGCGCCAACTGGTTGACCACAACACTGTCATCCAGTCGCTTCTGACTCATAGTGAACCATTTTTGGTGTGTCTGGCATCACTGCCCTGGTGGAAGTAGGAAGCCCAGCCTTGCTCCTGGAGAGCTGCTACTGGATTTGAACTGTCAACCCTGTGGGCACAGTCCCGCATACAACCATGACGACACCAGGGTTCAACCCATAGTGAACCTCTAGGACAGAGTCGCACGTGTTTCTGAGACTTCAATTCCTTACAGGAGTAGAAAGCCTCATCCTTCTCCCACAGAACAGTGGGTGGTTTTGAACTTTGACCTTAGCAGCCCAACTTGTAAGCAGGATGCCACCAGGGCTCCTATTTAATCTATAGGAAGATATTTATATCAAGAAAGGGCTCAGGCTGAGCCCCGGTGGCATAATGGTTGTGCGTGGTACTGTGGCCCTCTGGGTTGGAGGTTCAAATCCAGCAGCAAGGCTGGGCCTCCTACTCCCACCACCAGAGGGCAGGGATGCTCCCCCCAAAAAAAGATAACAAGAAAGGGCTCACACAGTTGTTGAAGTTGATAAGTTCTCTCCAATTCTAGTGTGTGCTTCAGATGTCAGCTGAAGGCATCTTCTGATGTCTGAAGCTTCAGGGGCTGGCAGACAGGAAGCAGAAAGATGAAGCAGGAAGACCCCAGGCTGATGGATGCAAAGTTGACTGAATACGAGATCAGTGAAGAATCCAAGATAGGCAATCCAATGATGGCTCCTGGGATCGGCAGGCTACACAACAGAAAGCCAACAAATGGAATGCAGGAGCCGAATCCCTCAGAAGAAGTCAGCCAACTTCCTTCCACACACTCAATTTATACTAAGAGGAGGCCACACCCGGAATGAAATCTCCCTCAATTGTACTAAGGCTGTAACTAGAGGGAGGAAGTCTATTTGCCCCAAAGGGAGTCCTTGTGACTCAGTGAGTTTCAGGCAGCATATCATAAAGTCAGCTGTTTGAAACCACCAGTTGCTTTACGGGAAAAAGATGAGGTTTTCTGCTCCTGTAAGAAAGAACTAGAGGAAAAATTCAAGCTTCAAACTGCAATCTTGAAAGATGCCATATTGGATATTGAACGCTATTATTAATATCGAATGATATAGGAAGCATCAAAAGGAGATGGAAAGCAGACCCCTAAGTGAACTTGCCAACATTCTGTTGTGAGAGCAAGTGGCATATGAGCAAGTGCCAAAGTTACCAAAGGAAGAGTTTCAAGCTGCACTAAAACCATTAGCCAAAAAGCAAGGGTCCAGGGATTGATGGGACACCAGTTGAAATAAGTCAGAAAGCTGAAAACTATTTTAGGAAATGTAGAAGAGACCTGGTTGGCCAACTGGCTGGAAGAGATCCATATTTGGACTCATTCCAAAGAAAGGTGACCCCACAGAATGCAAAAATACATAGAACAAGATCAGTGATTTTGACATGCATGTAAAATTTGGCTGAAGATCCAAAAATCACCATAGTGATACATTGACAGGGAGCTACCAGAGGTTCTGGCTGGTTTCAGAAGAGGATGTGGAACAAGGGATATTATTGCTGATATCAGATGACTCTTGGCTCAAGGTAAAGAACTCCAGAAAGACTTTGATTCCTGTTTGACTTCTGTTTGAGTGACTATGTCAAGGCATTCGACTGTAGGAACTCTAACAAAGTATGGATACTCTTGAGAAGGATAAGAAGTCCAGAGCATTGACTTCACAGCGCTCCTGTGCTGGATCTGTCCATGGATCACCCTGGCCTGAGGAGCACTCTGGGACAACAACCAGAAGGTTTAAAATCCGGGGAGATGTGTGTCAGGGTTGTATTCTCTCACCACACTCATTCTGGATGCTGAGCAAATCATCAGAGAAGCTGGGTTACATGAAGAATGCAGCATCAGGATCCCCGGAAGAAGGCTTATTAAAAACCTGCGAGAGGCCGATGACAGGCACAACCTGGCTTGCTCAAAGTGGGTAGACCTGAAGCACGTGCTGCTGCTGATCACACATGGCAGCTTTCAGAATGGATTGCAGTTCAATATCAACAAGACCCAGTGCCTCATAACTGGATTGCCAGGCCACATCGTGGAACGATGGGTTGACACAGTGAAGGCAACGCTGGGCTCAAGCAGAGGGGCCGTGGTGAGGATGGTGCAGGAGGGTCAGATTTCAGCCGATACACTTTGGGGGTGTTGTCAGGAGTGAGCAGTCTGCGGAGAAGGGCATTGTGTTTGGTAAACTAGAGGGGCAGCGAGAAAGAGGGAGACCTTCAAGGAGATGGATCCACACCGTAGCTGCGACATGAAGCTTCAGCACAGGGACGATTAAGAGGATGGCACAGGGCCCTGAAGTGTGTCCTTCTGCAGTGCCCTGGGTGGCGAGGGGGAGGAGCTGCCTCCACGGCCCCGGACACCAACATATGCCGTACAGAGCTACAGGCTCGGTCGCCCCGGGCAGCCCTCCTTCATCATACCGGTTGCTGTACTCGATGACAGTGAGTCTGGAGACTTTTCATTCTGTCTCACAGAAGGGCTCACATCATGTCAGACCACGTCATGAGCGAATCCCAGCACCCCGCAGCGCAGGCATAAAACCTAACTGTCCCATTCTAGCAGTCACTGCTTTTCACCAACACCACAAGGCAAATGCATTGATTCCTCACTGGGTTTCCTTACACGTGGTACTGGTTCACATGCTTATGAAGTGCTTGACTATGTCATTCCTGGGCCATGCACACCTTATTTGTCAAAGTGACATCTCTGCTTTTTCACGCTTCCAGGAGGTCTGTTTTAGATTTCCCGAATGCACTATTGGTCTGACATAGTGATGGCCACTTTCGTGGGTTGATTGTGCAGCTAATCAGAAGGAAATTCCTGATAACTTGGGTTTTTCTCCATTTATAAGAATATTGACTATTCGTCTGGTTGGAAGGATTTTTCCTCTTTAGGATGCATCTTTATGATCCTGGTAAAGTCTCTGTCAATCTCATCAAGCAAGGTTGTCATCTGCACATCACAGGTTCAATGACATCTTCCTGTACTCCTGATGTTTTCTTTTCTTCATAGGGTCCAGTTTCTCAGATTACCTGCTCAGCAAACAAATTGAATGCATATAGCAAAAGGATACAACCCAGGGGTTTACTGGCACTGAGTCCAGTCTGGCTGATAGCAACCTGTTAGGACAGAGTAGGTTTCTGAGAAGATAACTTTTCCCAGGAGTACATGGCTTCATCTTTGTCCCATGGTTTCAAATCATTGACCCTGTGGTCAGCAATCCAACATACAACCCACTGTGCCACCCCGGCTCCTCTTGAGCCACACAGCACCCCCTTATCCTGTCTGAATGATTGGCTTCTAGTCTAGGGACAGGTTCTTCACCAGCATAGCGAAATGTTCTGGGATTCCCATTCTTCACACTGTTATCCATAATTGGTTGTGACCCGTATAGTCCAATGCCTTGGTATAATCATTTAAACCCCGGTGAACATCTTAGTTGTTGTTGTTCTTGTCACGTACCATCACGTTGGTTCTGATTCACAGTGACCTTATGTACAACAGAAATGAACATTGCCGGGTCCTGTGTCATCCTCATAATTTTTCCTATGTTTATTGCACCCATTGTTGTAGCCACTGTCATCAAGCCATCCTGTCCAGAGCTTTCCTCTTTTTTGCTATCTCTCTGCTATCTCTCACGCATAATTCCCTTGGGAGAGCAGAGAGACTGGTCTCTCCTGATAACATGCCCGAAGTACGTGAGACTAAGTTTCACCATCCTGACCTCGAAGAAGCATTCTGATTCTATTTCTTCCAACATAGATTTGTTTGCTCTCTTGAAAGCACCATGATTCAAATGCATCAATTCTTCTTTGACCTTCCCTAGCCAATGTTCAACTTGCGCATACATCTGAGGAAATGGAAAACCACCATGGGCTGAATCAGGCACCTCTTAGTCTTCAACATCATTGCTTTGCAACACTTTAAAGAGGTCTTGTGCGGATGTGTCACTTGAACTCTTGTCTGCTGATTTAACGAGCATTGACTGTGGATCCAAGCCAGCTGAAATCCTTGATGGCTATCATCTTTTCTCCGTGAACCATGCTGTTTCCTATTGGTCAAGTTGTGAGTTGGTTGAGTCGCAATCCATTCTGAAGACTGTAAAGCCTCATCTCCATCAGCAGGTGCTTCATGTTCTCTTCCCTTCCAACAAGCAAGGTTGTGCCATCTGAGGACTGAGGGTGGTTTCATAAACCTTCTTCCAATCCTGATGCCACATTCTCCTTCGTAAAGCCAGCGTCTCTGATTAGTTACTAAGCATAGAGAACAAGTAACTATGGTAAGAGTACACAACCTTCACTCATTTCTCACTCTGTTCACACAGCTGCCTCTTGATCCATGTACAAGTTCCCCATAAGCACAACGTCGTGTTCTGGAATTCCCATTCTTCTCCAGGTTGGCCATAGTTTATTAGGATCAACCCAGGTGAATGCCTTGGCATAGACATCAACGCACAAGTAAACCTCTTCCAGGTATTTCCTGTTTTCAGCCAAGATTCATCTGAAATCTGCAATAATCACCTTTCTTCCACATCCTCTTCTGAACCCAGTCTGAACCTGAATCCACTTCAGGTTGTGGGGAGGGGGAAACAGCAGCCGCTGCTATTTGTTTTAAAGATGCAAAAATTGTAATCTAGAGAAAAGCTGTCATTATGCCTGGTGAAAAAAATCTGATTAAATTATAGATATACACATTAAAATCGACTTGATAATTTCATAATACAGATATCCAATGTACATGTGTTAACGGCTACCTAGATGCTCAAAAAATATGTTGAGCATCCGTATTTTAGCGTTACTAAGTTGAAGTCACATATGCACTTATGATTTAATTGTATTTTCTCAATTACCATAGTGAAAATGTCTTTGAGTCCTTAACAAAAAATGGCAGTGGTGGCTGACTCCCTCTCCCCTCAAATGGAAAAAAGTTTCATTTCCATGATAAAAATGACACACTTCAAAATGATTTTTTTAAAAAGCTTATAGTGAGGGCTCAAGTAAGAATGCCTTGGAAATGGCAGCAATGTATGTACAAAGTGTGCTCGATGCAGTTGATATATGGAATGTCATAAGAGCTGTAAGAGCTCCCAATACAACGACTTTAAAAAATGACACACCTTCTCTAAATCATGCCTGGAAAGGATAAAAGACCCCTTCCCCCAAAAAAAACACACTATGCAAAGAAAGTCAGCTGAAATCATTCCCTATAATTCTCTGCATTTGCAACTGCACACCTTGCATATGAATGGGGCATGATTCATGCAACGTGGGATTTTTGAACACCCTCACGATCCAGCAGGCTAGCTTCCCTTGGAGAAAAGCGGAGTACTCTGTAAATACTTTAACACATGGGGGCTGAGCCCCGGTGGCATAAGTGGTTGAGTGCGGGACTGCGGCCCACGGGCTTGGTGGTTCAAATCCAGCGGCGGCTCACAGGAGCAGCTCTGGGTAGCTCCCACAACCACCAGAGGGCAGTGATGCCCCCAAAAAACAAAAACAAAAATACTTTAATAGTTGCCTATCATTGCAGTGGGCACATTTACCATCATTCTGGGTCCTCACGTCTACATGCGGTCTAATATTTTGCTTTCATAAAAAAGTGATTCAGTTGACCAATGATCTGTACAAATATTTGTACACCTTATCAATATCCTCCTTTAGAACAAATACATGAATGACATTGTTGAGTGAAATGGGGAAAAATGGAAGGGGCCTCAGAACATTCATCGAAAAATTGAATGGAGGGGGAACCGGTCACTCAGATCTACGTCTAACCCCCTCCCAGGGGGACAGACAACAGAACAGTGGGTGAAGGAAAACAGCGGTCAGTGTAAGACATGACAAATTAGAAAGATAAATTATCAAGGGTTCGTGAGGGAGGGAGTGAAAAAACCAGAAGCTGATAGCAAGGGCTCAAGTAGAAAGAAAATGATGATGGAAACAAATGTACAAATGTGCTTGACACAATGGATGGATGGATGGGTGGATGGATGGTGATGAGTTGTACAAGCCCCCAATAAAATGATTAAAAGGAAAAATTGAATGGAAATATTATGGAATTTTTCCACGAAGCACCCTACCTAAAACTCAAGGTCACCAAACTGATTCTGACTCACAGGAACCCTGCAGGACCTAGTAGCACTGTTCTGCAGGACAGCATAGAACACTCCCTGTGGGCTTCGAAGACAGTAACTCTTTACAACAATAGAAATCCTGGCCTTTCTCTCATGCATTAGATTTTAAACTACTGACCTGGAGGTTAGCAGCCCAGTTAGTACACCCCAGGCTCCTAAGGAGCCTCTGGAATGTTTGTAACATTGTACCGGTTTGTTCTCTCTTTCCACTTTTTGTTTGTTTGTTTTTTTGGCATCACTGCCCCCTGGTGGTGGGAGTAGGAGGCCCAGCCTTTGCTCCTGTGGAGCTGGAATTGAACCTCCATCTCAGTGGGCCGCAGTCCCATGCACAACCACTATGCCACCGGAGCTCAGCCCTCTCTCTTTCCACTTGAGCCCTTAGTATAAGCTCTTTTTCCCCCCTCCATTTTTTTAAATAAATCATTTTCTTGGGGGCTCATAAAACTCCCATCATGATCCATACCTACATCAATTGTACGCAGGCCACATTTGCACGCTTGTTGCCATCATCACTCTCAAAACATCCTCCCTCCACTTAGGACCCCAGTACCAGCTCCCCATATTTTCCTTTCCATGCACTCCCCCAGGAACCCTTAATAATTTACAAATTGTTGTTATTTTTTCATATCGTACACCTTCCAATGTGTCCCTTCACTTACTTCCCCGTTAAACATACCCCAGAGAGGAGATTATATGTAGATCTTTGAAATTGGTTTTCCCTGTCTATTCCACCATCCTTCCACCCTCCCAATATCACCACTCCCACCATTAATCCTGAGGGGTCATCTATCCTAAATTCCCCATGTTTCCAACTCCAGGGTACATCCCCTGGATTTAGCTGGATTTGTCTGGTGGAATTGGGATCATGATGGTGGGAGGAAGCCTTTGAGAACTAGAGGAAAACTGCATATTTCTTTTTTTGTTTGCTTTTTTTTGGGGGGGGCATCACTGCTCTCTGGTGGTGGGAGTAGGAGGCCCAGCCCCACTGCTGGAATTGAACCTCCATCCCAGTGGGCCGCAGTCCCAGGCACAACCACTAGGCCACCAGGGCTCAGCCCAAAAGCTGCATATTTCATCACCACCACACTGCACCCTGACTGGCTCATCTCCCCACAACCACTCTGTGAAAGGATGTCGCTTCACCTTTTGATGGACTTTGGGTCCCCAATCTGCACTCCCCCTCATTTACAATGACACAATTTTTAGTTCCTTGATGCCTGATACCTGAACCCTTGGACACCTCGAGGTCACACAGGCTGGAGTGCTTCTTCCATGTGGGCTTAGTTGCTTCTGAGCTGGGGGCCACTTGTTTACGATACTATACATCTTACCTGTATCCATTTGGTGGTCGAATATGATAGACTTTGTTTCCATTTGCATTATGAGATTGAATGTATTTTTCCATCCTTCATTTGCTTGTTGGTATCTTCTGCCTGGTTTTCCTCTGGGGTTTCCTGGCCCCTCTTGATCTGCACAAGTTGCCTGTCAATGAAAGGAGTCCTAGGGACACCGTGGTTAAGAACACAGGTGCTAACCAAAAGGCGGGTGGTTCAAACTCGACCAGCAGCTCTGGAGCCCCAGGAAAATGACCTGGCAATCTTTTGCTATAAATATAAGAACCCAGGAGGCCCGTGGAGCGGTTCTTCCCGGTCAGGCAGGGTGGCTCAGAGTGGAAACTGATTTGACAGCCCCTGACAACATCGTAAAATAAGATGAACAACCTCTGTTTCCTGAAAGCTTTAAACAACAACAATACTGTATTCTTGGTGCATTTAAACAAAATGTACAGAAAAAAATGGACTTTTCACGGGACCACAAAATCATGTTTACAATTTTCTCATACTCTACCAGTATCTCTCGTTTCTGATTTCTGACTGTGCTGTTACGGTGAAGCTCCTTCACCACCTCAAAAGTATGCATATGCTCGTGGGGATCTTCTTCTCTGAGGACCCCTGGTGGCATGATTGGTCTGTTCATTGTGAGGGCAGCAGGCTGGAAGGCCCAGCCACACCCCGGGTGGAGGAGGCTTTCTCCTCCCCTAAAGAGCTGGTCAAGAAAACCCACAGGGGTAGTTCTCGTCTGTCCTGTAGGGTCACTGTGCATCCAAATGGACTCGCTGGCAGGGAGCGGGTTGTGAGCTTGTCTTCTAGAGTTTTGCTAACAAGTACTTCATCCATGTAGGATATACTTGCATCCATCTACCGCCATCAAGGACAGAACAGGACTGCTCCTCAGGCTTTCCAAGACAGTACGTGTCTATGGGAACAGCCAGCCTGGCCTTTCTCCCGTGGACTAGCTGGGAGATGTGGACCGCCAGCAGCCCAAGGCTTAGCTCACAGCACAACCTGGGCTCTCACAGGATTCGCTTTTAAGAAAAACAAAGCTGGGTCAACAGACGCAGCTATTTATAGGCTTTTCTTTTTTGTTGTTGTTGCTGTTTCTGTTTTTTTCATGTCTATCTAGATAAGATACACAGGATAAACGATCCTGAGGTGAACACAACGGGGCAGACAGTTCTGGGAAGTGGGGGAGAGGAAGAATGGAGCCAACAACAAGTCATCTAAAATTGATGGTGAGGAGGGCAGAGGATGTCGGTGGGACTTGATCAAGCGCAAGGTAGCCAAGAGAAATTAATGAAAGCCGAATGAAGGTCGCCCATGATAGAGGGACAAGAGGCAAGTAAAAGGAAACAGGAAAGGAGTAGGAGGCAAAGGACATTTATGGAGGTCTAGATAAAGGCATGTACCTATGTAAATATATATAATGACAGGTATGTAGATCTACAGACAGATAATGCGTCTCTACTCAAGTCCTCCCTCAATGCAAGAACACGGTGTTTTAATAGCCTGGCATTCTGTAGTGCTCACCTTCCTGACATGATCATGGAAGACAACTGGATGCTTAAGCAAATGTGGTGAAAAAAGCGGATGGTGTCTGGATATCAAAAGATGTAACATCTGGGGTCTTAGTGACCTGAAATAAACAAGGGACTGTCTAGCTCAGAAGTAACAAAGTCCACATGGAAGAAGCACACCAGCCTGTGTGATCATGAGGTGTCTATGGGATCAGGTATCAGGAGACCCAGAACAAATAATAACATCCATGTGAATGAGAGGGGAGAGGGCAGAGTGATGACCCAAAGTCCATCTGTAGATGATTGGACATCCCCTCACAAAAGTGCCACAAGAAAGGGACAAGCCAGCCAGGATACAGTATAACACTGATGAAACATACAACATTGCTCAAGCTCTTTAATGCTTCCCCATTCCTACCCCTCACTATCATGACCCCAATTCTACCTGACAAATGTGGCTAGATCAGAGCATGTACACAGATATAAATAAGAGCTTGAAATGAAGGAAATGCAAGACAGCTAAACCCCTCAGGAACAATAACGGAAGTAGTGATATCAAAAGGGTAGGGGGAAGGTAGAGAGAGAAAAGGGGACCTGATCACAATCATCAGCATTTAAACACCACCACCCTTTTTCCAGGGAAACAAACAATAGAAGTGGGTGAAAGGAGATAGTGATTGGTGTAAGATGTGAAAATAATAATTTAGAAATTATCAAGTATTCAAGAAGGAAGGGAAAAAAAATGAGGAGCAGATACCAATGGCTCAAGTAGAAAGAAAATGTTTTGAAAAAGATGATGGCAACATATGTACAAATGTGCTTTTTACTATGAATGTAGGGATTGTTATAAGAGCTGTAATAGCCCCCAATAAAATGATTTTTTTAAATGTATATTGAGGCTGAGCCCCGATGGCATAATGGTTATGCGCAGGACTGCAGCCCACTGGGATGGAGGTTCAATTTCAGCTCCACAGAGCAAAGGCTGGGCTGCCTACTCCCACCACCTGAGAGCAGTGGTGCCCAAAAAACAAAAAAAAATATGTATATTGAGTGTGGCGGTCATGTGCCTATGTTAATTTCATGATTGAGATGTAGGGGTGGAGTCTAGCCTGTTCATCTGAAGATAGTCATTGAATAGCCAATGAGGGCTCCGTGTGGGCATGGCTTTCTCCTGAGACTTCTGGGAGATCTCACGGTATTTCCCTCATGAAGATGTGAAGCTATCCTCAGTTGTTGGGAGTTAGTCTCAGAGACAACAAATTATGGACAGGACAAGATGGCAGCATCCGAGGAACTGAAGGAGCCAGAGGAGAAGCCACATGGCCTTACCCTGATGGAACCAGACCTCTGAAACTGGAGAAGCCACATGGAGACCCTTGCCAGCACTGAGTTGCTTCTACCACCACTGGATGCTGTTGGTGGACCTTGAGCCCTGGAAGTGAGGAGCCATGAGGGGACCCCACCAACGCCAGGACTCTGCACCCACTGGCCTGTGACTGCGTGAGTCAGAAGGAGACGTTATCGCCTGGTATTGGGCATACAGGCTACTATCGGACTTATGACTTTGAACTGGACTAGATTGGGATGCTTTCTCAATGTTCCATTCCTCTTGTATATAAACCATCCATCCCCTATACCCATATGCGTGTCTATGAGTTTGTTTCTCTAGTCTACCTGGACTAACACATTAAGTATAGGGTGAAGTGACCAGATTTTAAGTGGGACACCATTGATCCGGGGGAGAAGGGTGTTCTTGATTAAAAATGTGGTCTATGTGAAGCAACAAAAATTTTCATAGAATGCAAAAATAGTATTGTAATATATTTATTTTAATTTTAAAACACCATTTTAATTTTAAAACATTATTATTAAAAAGCAGGATGTCTGGTCACTTTAGTATAGGGAGACAACTTTTGTCTCCCAACAAAAGTATATGTATGCTTTTACTGTTCATATATAATATAAACAATAATGAACAATATATTTGGAGATAAATGAAAATGCATTTATGTAGTGTTTTATAGATGTGTTTTCTCCTCAAAGACTGTTCCCACATTATTTATTGAATAAGCCATTTTCTTCACACTACATTAATCCCAGGGTCTTCTGTCTTGTTTTCTTGAAGATGTCGTCTTATTTCTTTCACGTAATAGGTATCTTTTAGTCAATCTCTATGTCCTGGTATTTGAGAAGTTTCCTATTTTTTCATACAAGGAATATCCTTTCTGGCTGAATTAAATACATTACCTCCCTCGTTGGCTCAAGTTAAGCAAAATTTCCATTTACACATTTCTTTGGCTTGTTTATAAAAATTACAACCTGTGTAAATCACAATAACTTCTGGAGTCCAGTTTGGTCTTATATATGGGAAGCCTCAAGAAGAATGTACGTACTCTTAGACTTTACTTGTACCTTAGACTTTACTTGTAGGAATTTCTATCAATAAAGAAGTTGTAGCAGTATTTTACTGCCAAAGTAGAGCTATCCTTAAAAGTGAATATACAGATGATGGCTAAGTATTCTACAGTTGAAAGACTATTTTATACTACAAAATATAAATGTCATAGAACTAGGTACCGGTATGGCAAAATGTTTATGACTTACAAGTTAGCAAAGAAAACAAGTTAGACAATAACATGTGGCATTATGATTTGTTTTAGAGAATTTATACATATATATCTGCGAGTAAAAGTTTTTGAAGGTATATATGTAACATTTCTTTTCTGCGTGGCTTTTTATTTCAATTTATGTATTTTCTAAAACTTTTGTTACACAAATAAATTATTTTTTCTGAAAAAAAAAATTACAGCCTATAGGCGTTGTCGGTTTCAGTAAGCCTCATGGGGCAGGCACCCTCCGGCTGGGGGCTGGAGTGACCCGGCAGTGGCAGCAGGGGGCGCAGTCCTCCGGCGCCGCCTCAGTCACATCCGGGTTCCGCTGCAGATTCGGGCCCGGAGCAGGCGGAACCTTTCCGTCGCCGTCCCGAGGAGCCTGCGCGGGGAGGACGCCTTTGGCCTGTGCGCACCGCTCGGTCCGGGAACGGCTGCTGGCAGGGAGCAGCGAAGGCGGCCTTGCGGGTTCTGTCTGGCGCCTCCGCCGTCGGGAGCGGGGCGAGCAGGATGGACGTGCTCGCGGAGGAGTTTGGGAACCTGACGCCGGAGCAGCTGACGGCTCCCATCCAGACCGTGGAGGTGAGGGCCGGCTCCGGCGCGGGGCGGAAGGGGCCGGGACGCGGACTGAGGAGGCGTAGCCCCCAGGAGCGGCGGCCTCGAGCTGGCGGCTTGTGCGCATGCGTACGGCCCACGTGGCGCCTCTCTTTCTGTGCGAACCCCCGTGCGGCGGGCTGGGGAGCCCCGTGGTGAGCCTCGGGTCGGCCCCCTGCCGGACTACGCCTGAGTCTGCCAGGAGTGAGCTTGCCCCTGCTGGGGGTGGGACGCCGCACTCCTCCTCGGCCTTAAAGTGACCAGACGTCCCGCTTTTGAGCAATTTCCCCCGAGCCCGCGGCGTTGTAAACAAAGCCCCAATTTTTGGAAAGAATGCAGGACAAGCTAGGGGATGGTGGGAGGACGGGAAGGGACTATACCCCCTCTGCACCTCACCCCAGCGCACCCCACCCGTCAGTGGTGTCCCGCTTTACCAGTGATAAACCCTGGTCACTTTAGCGCAGAGACAAGGGCCACGTCGTTTCGCTCGAAAGGGAATCAGACCACCTTCCCTGACTCTCAGGCCAGGGACCTTCGCCGGGGGCCACGCCGGCCGCCGAGGTGCGGGAAGCGCCTGGCAAGGGAAGGAACTCGCCCGTGCGTTTGGCCTGTTACCTCCCCGTCTTCTTGGGGCGTAGTCACTTCACAGGGCGCCGCCCGCTGCCACCCCGTAGGCGATGTCTCGGGCTGGGGAGGGGCGGCCGTGACCCATCGTGACCTTGTGCACAAACAACAGAACCAAACACCGCCCGGCCCTGCGGGATCCCGGAGCCCGCTGTGGCAGCCACAGTAGCCTTGAGGGCCTTCCTCCTTTTTGCCGCCCCTCTAGGGAGCGCGCTGCCCCTCTCCAGCGACCCATCTCTGCGGACGGGACCTTGAGACCCTTGCCTGGAAGGAGCGCGCCGCCGGTGCCGCAGGGCTTGCACGTCGCCAGCGATCCGCACGCCTGCGGGCTGGCACCCCCGGCAGCGTCTGTGCAGTCCACTCTTGCGGACAGTACAGCGTGGGGAACCCTTAGGGCGGGGGAGCTCAGGGCATCCGTCCCCGGCTACTAGCGATGGCCCATGTAGGCTGGCTAGAGCGCGTGGCATCAATAAAAAAGAGATGGGGTAGAGGGTGGGTGTGAGACTTACGGTTAGTTTTAGGGTTATAGTTAGGGAGAGATTTTTTGGGGGGGGCGCATCACTGCCCTCTGTGGGAGTGGGAGGCCCAGCCTTGCTCCTGGAGAGCCGCTGCTGGATTTGAACCCCTGCCACCTGGGGTCCCTGTGAGTCACCATTGACTCGATGGCAGGAAGAGTGAGAAGGAGCACTCCGGCAAGACTTCTTCCACCACAGATCCAGTTGTGCCTTTCCCAACCTTTCGCCCTTTCTCTATTCTTCCCCAGCACCACACAAGCCACCACAGTATCGCCAACTCCACAAGGGGTGCTTTTACTCTCTGTATGAGCCTCCACAGGTATTTCTTTAGTCATGGTTGCCTTGATAGGTGTTTCTTTAGTGGCCAATGATTGTGGGCATTTCTTCATGTGCTTGTTGGCAAAGTTAATGTCTTTGCTGAAGTGTCAGTTTGTGGCCTCTGCTCATTTTTGATTGGGTTGTTGGCTGATGGTCCTTGAAGTGTTGCAGTTTTTTATAAATTTCAGAGTTAAGTTTTTTATAATTCCCTGGCCAGAAAAATTTCCCAACTCTCTTACTCTTTTTTTTTTTAAAAAGATCATTGTATTGGAGGCTCATACAACTCCCATCACAATTCATCCATTATATGCAAAGCACATTTGCACACTTGTTGCCATCGTCATTCTCAAAACATTTTCTTTCCACTTAAGTCCCTGGTATCAGCTCCTCATATTTTCTTGCCCTCCCTGCGCCCCTCTCCCCCTCTTTTTACTCCTGTGCAAGTCTTTTGGTGAGCCTATGCGTTTGCTTTTTTGGAAGTCCTGTTTATGTAGTTCATTGTGCACTTTGATTATGTTTGGCATTCCCTTTGTGACTTTTCGGGACACTAGCATTGTCCTCATTTTTACTACATGATCTTTACAGTTGTAGGTTTTACAAGTTAGTGTCTGTGTTTGGTGTGAAATACAAGTGCAGTTTCATTTTTCTATATTGCAGATCCAGTTTCACTAGCAACATTTTTTCAATGATCTCTTTCCCACCTACTGGATCTTGGCTCTCATGATTATCCGGGTGATTGTCAAGTGCCTCCCAGTTATTTTCAACTCGTAGCAACCCTGTGCACACCAGAAAGAAACACTGCCCTGTCCTTCCTGGTCTTCATAATTGTTTGCTGCAGCCACGGTGTCCGTCTCCTTAAGGGCCTCCCTTTACTTTGCAAGCATGATTCTCCAGGGACTGGTCTCACTTGACTACATGTCTCAAGATGAAGTTTCACCATTCGCTCTTCTAGACGGTAGTCTAGGTGTACTTCATCTAAAAGAAATTTGTTTGTTCCTAAGAGGTAAAGTGACCAGACATCTCCCTTTTGGCAGGACAGTCCCGATTTTAAACATTTTTTCGTGCATGCCATGGCATTTTTTTAAAAGTCCGGATTTTTGGAAAGAATGTATGACAAGCCAGGGAATGGCGGGAGAATGGGAAGGGAATATAACACCCTCTCCACCCCGCTTTACCAATGTTAAAATCTAGTCACTTTATCCTAAAGGTCTTCCATGGCATTTTCTGTAGTCTTTGCCAGCACCATAATTTAAACACGTTTTGTTTTGTTTTTCTTACTTGTTGTCCGGCTTTCACATGCACTTGACATGATTGACATGACTTGACATGATTGAAAGCACCATGGCTTGGGTCAGGCTCACCTTAGTCCTCAAAGTGACTCTTTGTTCTTCAACATTGTAAATAGGTCTTGGGCAGCAGAAGGTCTTCTTACTGCAATTTAGTGGTTTGATTCCTTGCTGCTGTTTCTGTGAATGCTAATTGTAGATTTAAGCCAAATGAAATATTTGACAACTTCACTCTTCTCTCCATTAATCATGATGTTGTTTGTTGGTTCAGGTGTGAGGATCTTGGGGTTGTTTTTTTTTTCCTTTGAGTTGTAATCCATACTGATGGCTGTCATTTTTAATGTTCATCAACAGTGCTTCAAGACGTCCTCGCTTTCAGCAACAAGATTGTAGCATCTCTGTATTGCAAATTGTTACCAAGCCTCTCTTCCAGTCATCTTCATATAGTTCAGCTTCTTGGATTATTTGCTCAGCATGTAGATTGAACAGGCATGGTGAAAAAATACAGTTTTGATACAGTGACTTTGTATATTCCTTCCACCTTATTTTGGGGCTTCCCTTGTCATTCAGTAGGGGTTCCCCGGGGGTCTATTGGTTAAAAGTTGGATGATGATTTTCAGGGTACACAGTTTGAAACTCTCAGGTGCTCTGAGTTAGAAAGATGGGCCTTTCTACTCCTATAGAGAATTGCAATCTCAGAACCCCCAGGGGCAGTTCTATCCTTTCTCTATGAGTCAGAATGGATTCAGTGGCAGTGAGTATGCTTTGGTATCATTCAGTATTTTGACCACAGGATCCATCAATACTTCAACTTGAGACTTGACTTTTTCTTAAGCCTCTCTGCTTGAGGTACGTTAAACATGTTCTTCCGTATATATTTTGTTTGTTTTTTTGTTCATGCTGCTCTTTGAAATTTTCTGTTCAACTCTTTGACTTCATTTCTTTCATTTACTTTAGCTACTGTGTTTAGGAACACATGTCACAGGAAAAAGACAAGGCTTTCCACTCTTGTAAAGATTTATGCCCTCAGAAACCCAGAGAGGCCGTTCTCCGCTGTCCTGTAGAGTCACTGACTGGCTAGCAGTGAGGGAGTGAGAATTAGGGATGGGGGGGTGTCAGGAAGGGGAAGAGCAAATTGCAGATTCTTCTTACATCTACTTTGGTCTTTTCTTTCTTTGTAATGACCTTTTGCTTTCTTTATGTATAATCATCTTACAACTTGTCAAGTGTTCGGATGTTAGCATTTAATGAGTCAAATCTGTTCTTTATATGTTCTCTATATTCCAGGCCTCATGGGCTAATTTTAATATTCTTCGGTTTCTGCCCGAACAGTTGGTGGTCTATTCTGCAGTTGGGCCCAGATCTCATTTTGGTGCCTGAGTTTCTCTTTCATCGCTTCATGTATTCCATCTGACCTGACCTTTATGTAGAGTTGTTGTTAGTGTTTTGGAAAAACAGTATTTGAAATGAATAAATCTCTGATTGCAAAATTCTATCATTCAGCCTCTAGCTTTGTTTCTCACAAAGACTGCCTTTTCCCAGTACTTTCCCTGCTTTGTTTCAAACTTATGCAGGCAAGTCACCAATGATATTCAGTGTGTCTTGATTGCATACTTGATGACGTTCAGAAGGTCAAAGTCTTTAGGCTCTTCATCAGTAGCTTTAGTGGTTGGTGTGTAAATTTGAATAATAGTTGTTCTGACTGGATTTTTTTGTAGGTGTATGGATATTATCCTATCACAGACAGCATTGTTCAAGACCTTGATATTTTGAAAAACATGATGACATTTCTCTTGAATTTTTCATTTCTAGCATATGATTGTATGTGTATGGTTTTTCAAATCAGAATGTCCGATAACAATTTATTTCAGCTCATTAATGCCCAGCATATTGATCTTTATGATTTCTGTTTCATTTTTGATGACTTCTCATTTTCCTAGATTCATACTCTGTACACTCCATCTTCTGACTAATCCTTCAGAAGCCCATAGCGTCTTTGTTCTCCCTAGTCTGTACCTAGTCCAGAAGCTCTGCCGAAGCCTCTTCACTATGGACTACCCCATAGCTGAAATTCTGCCTGTGTGACTTTCAGCATCACAGCAGCATATACACCCCCACAGAATGACAAACTGTCCACAGCTGGACGGTTTACTTCTGGATTCTCAGTTCTCTTCCACTGATCTGTGTGTCTGCTGCTGTATCAATAGCAGTTTTGTCTACCCTGACTCTGTCATAGGTTCTAAGGTCGGTTGGTGGGAGGCCTCTTACTTTGTTATTTTTCTTCAATAATGACTTATTTATGAGCCCCTTTTCTTATCCCTATGAAGCTTGGTGATTAGTTTTTCTGCCTTGCCATGGAATACTGTTGGAATTTGGATCTGGATTGCATTATATCTAGATCATTTTGGCACTTTCCCTATGTTACATTTTTCTACCCATGAGCATGATATGTTTTCCTCTGTGTAGCTCTCTTTTGATTTCTTGCAACTGTGTCTTATAGTTTATTTCTTTGTCGTGTGGCTGTTTAACATTCTTAGTTCAGCTTATTCCTAAATATTTTATCATTTGAGTTACTATCTATTGATGTTGGATTTCTGGTTTCCTTTTTGACATTTTTTTCTACTGGTGTGGTACAGTGTTTCCCAAAGTGGGTGATACTGCTCTGGGAGTGCCCTGGAATATTCCAGGGTGGGGTGGGGGTGAAGCTTCGAAAGCCAGCTACTTACACTTTATCCTGGACTATGGGCTATAGAATAAAAGCTTTTTATTGCCAGGGGGAAGCTCAGTAGTTTTTTTTTCCCCTTGAAAAGTGGGTGATAAGCCAAAATAAGTTAGTGAATTTATGGTATAGAGCAGCAGTTCTCAACCTGTGGGTCTCGACCTCTTTGGGGGTTGAAGGACCCATTCACAGGGGTTGCCCGATTCATAATAGTAGCAAAATTATAGTTATGAAATAGCAATGGAAATAATTTTATGGATGAGGGGTCACCACAACATGAGGAACTGTTTTAAATGGTCAAGGCATTAGGAAGGTCAAGGAGGATTTTTATATCTTGATCTTACATCCTATCATTGCTGAATTATTCTGTTAGTGCTGATAGTTTACTTGTGAAATCTTTGGGATTTTTTTATGCACAATCTCATTTCATCTGCAAACAGGTATCGTTTTCCTTCTTTCTTAACCCATGTGAGTGCCCTTTATTTCTGTTTCTGGACTTACGGACATCATGTTCAAGGTAGAATTTCCCATAGTCTGGTGAGTCAGGGTCGTGATCAAGGGCCTGCTTGTCTGCCTCCCACGCTCTCATTCTCTCTCTTGGAGAGCTATGTTGGTGGTTGGTTTTGAATAAAGCCCTTATTAATTTGGGAGATTTCTCTTCATTTCTATTTTGTTGAGGGAGTTTTTTTTGATCAGGAATGTATGGTGAACTTTAGCAAATGCCTTTTCTTTGTCAATAGAGAGCATCATGCAATTCTTTTATTTATACATGGATTGATTTTCTGGTGTTACACCATCATTGTGTACATGGCATACAATCAACAGGTTACTTATCATTTGTTTGTTTTTTTTGAGCATCGCTGCCCCCTGGTGGGAGTAGGAGGGCCAGCCTTGCTCCCGGAGAGCTGCTGCTGGATTTGAACCAGCAATCCTGTGGGCCCCAGCCCCGCACACAACAACTACACCACCAGGGATCAGACCCAAGTTACTTATCTTGTTGTATATCTTTCTCATATGCTATTGAGTTTTACTGGCTAGAGTTTTTATTTTTTAATCATTTTATTAGGGACTCGTACAACTCTTACCACAATCTGTACATACATCACATCCATTGTGTGTCAAGCACATTTGGTGCCCTCATCATTCTCAAACATTTTTTTTCTATTTGAGCCCTTGATATCAGCTAATTTTCCCGCATTCCTCCCCGCAGCCCCCACCCTCATGAGCCCTTGATAATTTATAAATTATTATTGTTCTGTCATATCTTACACTGTCCAATGTCTCTCTTCACCCACTTTTCTGTTGTCTGCCCCCCAGGGAGGAGGTTATATGTAGATCTTTGCAATGGGTTCTGCCTTTCTACCCCACCTCCCCTCCACCCTCCTGGTATCACCACTCAGCATTGGTTCTGAAGGGATCATCTATACTGGATTCCCTCTTTTTCTGGTTCCTATCTGTACCAGTGTACATGCTCTGGTCTAATTGGATTTTTAAGATAGCATTGGGATCATGATGGGGGGTAGAGGGTGGGGAGGAAGCATTTAAGAGCTAGAGGAAAGTTGTATGTTTCATCAGTGCTACACTGCACCCTGACTGACTCATCTTCTCCCCGTGACCTTTCTGTAAGGGGATGTCCAGTTGCCTCCAGATGGGCTTTGGGTCCCCAATCTGCACTTCTCCTCATTCACAATGATATGATTTTTGGTTCTTTGATGCCTGATATTTGATCCCTTCGACACCTTGCAATCACACAGGCTGGTGTGCTTCTTCCTTGTGGATTTTGTTGCTTCTGAGCTAGATGGCGGCTTGTTTACTTTCAAGCTTTTAAGACCCTAGAAGCTAAATCTTTTGACAGCCGAGTACCATCAGCTTTCTTCACATTTGCTCATGTACACATTTGTCTTCAGTGATCGTATCAGGATGATGAGCACACAATGATATGATCCTTCACTCTTTGATGCCTGATACCTGATCCCCTGGAACCTCATAATCACACAGGCTGGTGTGCTTCTTCCATGTGGGTTTTGTTACTTCTGAACTAGATGGCTACTTGTTTATCTTTAAGTCTTTAAGACCCCAAGTGCTATATCTTTTGATAGCCAGGCACCATCAGCTTTCTTCATCACATTTGCTTATGCACACATTTGTCATAGCGATCGCTTTGGGATTAGCTAGAGTTTTGTTGTGAATTTTGGTGTCTGGATTCATGAGGGACATTGACCTGTAACTTTCTTTCTTCCATCCTTTCCTTGTAGTGTGTTTGCCTGGGTTTGGTGTCAGGCTTATGCTGGCTTTTTAGGATGGCTTGGCTTTTCTCTGAGTGGCAGAATTTACCGGTGAAACTTGCCCATCTTTGCTGGAGCAGCTTTTCTGGCAGGTGGGGCAGATACCCCGGTTACAGTGGGTTAAGAAGGAGTGGGCTTCCAGGAACAGAAAAGCGGAGACTATTTTCTGTGGTGTATTAAGCCAATGAATGGGAGGAGATAGAAGCTGAGCGGATTATGAGGGGGGTGTCAAGATAATGGGTTATTTCTGAGAAGCCCTGTGTTAATCTCTGGTGACACTCATGGAGACAGGAGCTCCCAAGAGATTCCAAGCAGGTGCTGAGGCTTCTGTCCTCTCCTCAGCCTGAAAACTTGACTTACTCAGGAATTGTCAGAATGGCAGAGTGCGCCATGTGCATAGAATCTCGATCCCTCCCCCATCAGAAAAATGGTATTCCACTGAAGTAATTTGGTGGGATCTCAAAGATTGAATTATACTCTTCTTTAGACTTTTGGGGCACATGTGTGTGTGCACACATGCACATTTTAGAAAATTTTCTATTGTTTTCAGCAGTTAAAGTGGTTTTAATTGCCATATACCCTTTTGTCCCACTTTGTTTTTCTGGCTGTGGAAAAGCATATGATATCCTCCGCAAATATGTGGCTGCTGCTACCAAGTTCTGATCATCTTCTTTTGATTCACAGGAAAAATGGAGGCTGCTTCCAGCATTTTTAAAGGTAATCATTTTTACATTTAATATTTGGACTTTTTTCAGTTTATAAAAATACAAAAGTGAGGGCTTTTTAAAAATTCTATCCCTAGCTCGCATTTTTTCAGAATGCTGTACTTTGGAAATACAAGGACACACAAGGCAAAATCCCTGCAGATAAAGTGCTGGTGGTGGGGGGCAGGAGGAGCAGCTTCTCTTAGGTGGAGCCGGGACACAGTGCACCCTGCAGTATGGCGTCATCTCTGCACAGAAAAACTAAGAGGCCACTGGTAGAAAAGTAATGAATAGCATGGCAGAGAGGGAGGGGCTCAGACCGCAATCGCATCTGAAAAAGGTTAGAAGCTCCGAACAGTGGAATATAGTCTGTAGGTTCATTTTGCTGGAATGGGTGGTGAGTCGTCGGAGAACTTTTGAATATAAGGTTTGTGTTAGTCCGGGTAGACTAGAGGAACAAATTTCATATACATGCATATAGATATAAGGAAAAGGTTTATATATAAGAGAAATAGCACATTAAGAAAGCATCCCAATCCAGTCCAGTACAAAGTCATAAGTCCGATATTAACCCATATGCCCGATATCAGTCTATAAAGTCTGCTTCCGACTCATGAAGTCACAGGTCAGTGGGTGCAGAATCCCAGCGCTGGCAGGGATCTCCCCATGGCTCCTCACTTCCAGGGCTCAGGGTCCATCAACAGCATGCCGCTCCAGCTTCAGAGGTCTGGCTCCATCAGGGCAAAGCCGTGTGGTCTCTCGGACGCTGCCATCCAGTCCTGTCCGTGACTCATCGTCTCTGAGACCAACTCCCAACAACTCCGGAAGATAGCTTCTCATCTTCACGAGGGAAATATCGCAAGATTTCCCAGAAGTCTCAGGAGAAAGCCATGCCCACACAGAGGCCTCATTGGCTACTCAGTGGCTATCTCCAGACTAACAGGCTAGACTCCACCCCTACATTTCAATCATAAAATTGCCATAAGCACTTGACTGCCACAAGGTTGGTGCAGGATTTCGACTTAGACTCAAGAGCTTCGGCTAAGCAGTCATTGGAGGCAGCCATTGGCAGCCCTTGAACACTAGCGGAGAATTGCACATTTGATGGGTATTAAAAGAGCTCACAAATTCTGCTGTTGAGTTGATTCCAACTCATAATGACATTCTAGGAGAGAGTAGAAATGGCCCTGTCGGTTTCCAGGACAGTAACTCTTTAAAAGAGTAAAACTTCTCCTCCTGAGTGCCTGGTGGTGTGAACTGCTGACGCTGGTGAGTAGCAGGCCAATGAGTAACCACAACACCACCAGGGCTCCTCAGGGTCGCGTAGGGTCACTACGAGCTGGCATCAACTCGATGGCAGTGAGTTTTGAGAATGTAGTATGCACACAAATACGCAGTGGGGGTCACCTGACTTAAGAGCGAAACTTCAAGGGATTGTTTTTTACTCTAAATACAGTAGGGAGAAGCTTTGCTAAATAAAATTGATAAGATTTTTTCCTTTTTTTTTTTTTGAGTAATACTGAAACTTTTCCAAGTTGGTTTTAAAAAATTTAGTGGTCATCCATGTTATTTGATCTACTCTTTCATTGTTAACTTTTTTCCCTTTATTTTATATCTGTTTAGGTGAAAGGCCTTGTGAAACAGCATATAGATTCATTTAACTATTTCATCAATGTAGAGGTAAGCATCAAATCTTAACCAGAGATATGGTAAGAAATGAAAGCCTATATTGTATCTTTTCCTAATGTGCTTTGTTCTGTTCCCTTTCCCACTGCAGATAAAGAAGATCATGAAAGCAAATGAGAAGGTTACCAGTGATGCTGACCCAATGTGGTATTTAAAGTAAGCAGTCACCTTGGTAGTCTAACATCTTTTTTTAATTATTATTATTTTTTTTATTTTTTTGGTCATCTAACATCTTAACAATAGAGTGAACTACATACACCTTTCTAAAGTAATCCCATCTTAAAATCTATTTAATAGGATGGAGGGGCTTCAAAATGTTTGTGGGAAAATGGAGTGAAGTTATGGCATTTTCTCATGAATTGTTTAAAGTCCTCTGGTATAATTGTACAGTGCTTAAATTAATGTGTCATCTATAAATTAAATACAGACGAACCCCAGTGGCACAGCGCTAAGCACTTGGCTACTCAACAAAAAGGGCCGTGGTTCGAACCCACTGGCTGCTCTGTGGGAGAACGATGTGGCAATCTGCTTCCCTAAAGATTTCATCCTGGGAAACCCTATCAAGCAGGTCTGCCCTGTCCTGTCAAGTGGCTGTGAGTCAGAATTGTAGCCCAGTGGCTAACCTAATTAAGTAAATGTCTATGGTTGTGAAGTTATTGAAATGGCAAGATTTGAACTGTTTTTTAAGCCTTTTTGTTTTAAATAATGACAAAAGGAAAGTTGTAAAAGTAATACAGTTAATATACAGCCTTTACCCAGCTTCTAATAGAATCTCACAAAACTGTAGTACAATGAGTAAAGCCAAAACTTTCCCCTGGTACAATCCTGTTTAACTAAATTAGAGACCTTCCTTGCAGTCTTGCCAGCCCATGTCTTTTTCTGGCACAGGATTCACTCCAGATTCCCACAGTGTGTTCAACTGTCAAGTCCCCTTTATCTCTTCCGGTCTTCCGTGAACTTGACTTTCTCCCTCTCCTCTCTGTGTCTTCCCGTCTCTCTCTTTGGCTGGCATCCCTTGTTCATTGCCCTCCTCTTCACCCAAGTTAATGCTCATCTGCTCTTTAGTCCATAGTTTATCCTTCCTTCTCCACCCATCCAGCTGTCTTTAGGTAACTGTATATGAACTCAGGTTTTACTCGAGTTATTTTCCAGTACTGTCATTGGCTTATTGTTCACATTGCTTCAACTATTGGACTGTTCTCATCCTTTTCCTCCTCACCAATCCCAGCAACAACCTGCAGGTAACCAGTCTCATTAGTTTCTGCTTTTAATCTTCCTTTGTCTTTTACACAAGTGAGTGGATACATCCCCTTCCTTCTCCCTTACAGTCTCTTCTTTCTTAGGATCTGTGTGTTATAAATGATAAAACAAAGATTCCTTTATATGTCCAGAGCAGTGGTCTTCAACCTTCTTAATACTATGACTCTTTAATAAGTTCTCATGTTGTGATCACTCCCAGCCATAAAATTATTTTCGTTGCTATTTTATAACTGTACGTTTGCTTCTGTTATGAATTGGGAGACCCCTGTGAAAGGATCGTTTGACACCCCACATCCCAGAGGTTGAGAACTGCTAGAGAGTTAGAAGGCTGAAACCAAGGATTCTGGCAGAATTTTACTCCCTCCAGAGGCTCTAGGGAAGAATCCTTCTGAATTAGCTCCGCTTCTGGTCATTCCTGTCATTCCTTGTTGTGTCAGGCAGGGTTCTCTTAGAGAAATAAAAATCAAAACACTAATAATTCTTTTTATATATTTATATATAGAGAAAGGTATATAAGATAAGAAAGAAACAGTTAACTATCTATAAAGCAGTACAGATTGCTCGGTGCAACTCACTTGTGTGAGGCAGCTAGAAGACTGGCAGTCCTTCAAGTCTTGAGGGGCACTGAGTAGTCCTCTGTAGAGCAATTCAGGCTATCTGGTCACAGGCAGCAAACAGCAGAGCAGGTCGCCAACAGTCAGCCAGATGACAGAGTCCAACAGTCCCCAGCTCAAGAGATGTATATCCCAGGAGCGTGGCGAAGTAGGGCTTGAAGGATCCTCAACTCACAGCAACACGATTAGGTGTCCCACGGATAGTGTTGCTTGGAGGTCGAGGCACAGGACGAACAAGGCAGCTCTCTGGTCCGAAGATCCGGAAGCAAGAGAGAGGGCGGGACTCGCCGAGCCCTTCCTATCTCTGCCCTTCAATTCATCCCCTGTGTTCATTGGCTGTGCCGTCACAACAGACCCACCAATCTTCTGTGGCCATGTTGGCATAACAAACCTACCCATCACAATCCACCCCTTGCCAACATGGCACCTGTACACAATATTTTACCCACATAGAATTTCCTGACATCAATGAAATCAAACTTATACTTAACATCAAACATCTATCATACATATAAATGAAAACACACTGAGTCCAATTATAGCTGATATATCATACATGAGCAAAGAAAAGATTCAATAAGCTCATAAACAGAAAAAACATGAACAATCACAAACCTCGCTTCTGCAATTGATCATGTGGTCGTAATTGGTAGGTAGAACTACCTTCTTCTACTATCCGTTCCATATTACCTTTGCCCTCAGCAATCACTTCAGCTGGTTGTGGTTTTTTGCCTGGTGGGGTGACCCAGACCTTCATTCCTGAGGGGTCTAGGTCATTAGATGTCCTGTCATGATGGGGTTGCTGTAATTTACCATTAACTTTTATCACAGAGCATGGTAGCACTAAGAGTCGGCCTATGGGATCTCTTGGATTCCAGATATATTCCTCTTTACCCCCATTATGTAACACCAGTCCAATTTCTTCTTGATAATCTGGATCAATCACACCACTCAGTACAGTGACCCCAGTCTTCTAGCTGCCTCACGCAAGTGAGTTGCACCGAGCAATCTATACTGCTTTATAGATAGTTAATTCTTTCTTTCTTATCTTATATACTTTTCTCTCTATACAAATATATAAAAATAATTACTAGTGTCCTGATTTTTATTTCTCTAAGAGAACCCGGCCTGACACAAGTGGTACCGCGAGTGCTTCTAGAGAAACAAAATCATAAATGTGGGTCTCTTTGATTGGTTCTCCAATCTGATTAGTCTTAAGAGCACTGGTGATGCTAATTCTAGACCTAAAGCCATGGGTAATTTTGCCACTCCTACTAGTCCATGGTGTGAAATAGCAAAGCTATTAGCTATTACCTAAAGTAGGAGCACCGATAGATTAGGAGAGACTCTGGGAGAACATATATCTGATATATTCCTGCAGTTTTGTCAAGATGCCAAGTATAAGGAAGCTGGTTGGCTGGTCCTCCTTACAATGGACTATGTGATTAAGGAGAGGGATTGCCTCAGAGCCTCAGAAGCACGCTTTAAGTGCCAACTCACAGGCTTGAAGGCATTGGCCTGTGCTACAAAGGAAAGCCTTCTTGCCTGTAGTAAAAGAGACGATTAATCACGGAAAAGACAAGATGCAGCCTCCGATAAGTTGGAGGAGCCGGCAGAGAGACCACACAGCTTTGCCCTGATGAAGGCAGACCTCTGAAGCTGGCATGCTGTTGATGGACCTGAGCCCTGGAAGCGAGGAGCCATGGGGAGACCCCTGCCAGCGCCCTGCACCCACCTGACCTGTGACTTCCTGAGTCGGAAGCAGACTTTATAAACTGATTTCGGGCATATGGGTTAATATCAGACTTAGCACTTTGCACTGGACTGGATTGGGATACATTCTTAGTGTCACATTCCTTTGGTATATAAACCCTTTCCTTATACCTATATGCTTGTCCTTGAATTTGTTCCTCTAGTCTACCCGGACTAACACACTTGGCTTATGGCTGCATCACTTCTCTGCCTCTGCTTTCACACAGCATTTTTTCCTAAACCATTATATTGGGGGTTAATACAGATATATTATTCCATCGTTCGATCACATCAAGCAGTATTGTACAATTGATACCACAGTCTGTTTCAAACATTACTTTCCTTCCTGAACTCTTTGACATCAGCTCCCTTCCCTGCCGCCTCCCGCCCCTCCCTACTGTACCCCCCAGAAACCCTTATTCTACTTGTTGCTATCTCTTTAGGCTCCTCAATCCTGGGTTTCATAGACTGAAAGACAGAAAAATACATAACAAAAATTCAAGAGGGTAACCCCAATATGAACAAACAAACCAGAATACAGAAAATGTTGGAAACCAGATCAGGCCCAACATGCATATAGAAGAAATCAACTGCCAAGGTTTCAACCATTCAAGTCAGGTTATCATTTTGATCTTCTGTAGTCATCTCTCCAATGCACTGTTTTGTCTATTTGGTAATCAGTTTCTTCCCATCTCTGTTATGGATAGAGCGTAATCACTGGAGACTTATTTCCTATACAGACCCCTCAAGTGTATCTTGGGCTCCCACTGTCATCCAGAGCCTTCAGCAAACCAGATTCTCAACAATGTAGGCTTTAATATGATTCCCTCCCTTGACTTCGGATTATATGATTTGCACTTTGGTGCCTAATGTTGTGTGCTTCTTCCATGTGGGCTTAGTTGACATTTCACTTAGATGACTCCTAGTTTGGAGAGAAACCTCCAGGCATTATTTTATCTGATAACCAAGCATCATCTAATCTCTTCATCACCCTTTGCTATGACATCTATATTTTCTGTGTCTCTTGCTACAAGGATTTAGTGGGAGCGCTGGACCCTTTCCTGGATCTATGTTTTGTTTGTTTGTTTTTAGATAAGAAAAAAACCTAATTATGATAGTCTTATCAATCATCCCATCACCACCCCCAAGCATAATGATCTCCATTAATAGTATCTTTAATAAGTCCCTAGTACTAATTTTTTAAGTATAAAATAGTGATAATATAAAGATAAAAATATACATAATGAATAAAAAGAAAGAGCACACACACACCCCCATCCATATTGAAAAAGTCAGGAAGGACATTTTTTTGTCATGAAACAAGCAAGAAATACCTGCACCTAGTACAAATTCAGGTTTAGTCTAGAGCATTGGTTCTCAATCTGTGGATCGCCATCTCTTTGGGGGTTGAACGACCCTTTCACAGGCATCGCCCAATTCATAACAGTAGCAAAATTACAGTTATGAAGTAGCAATGAAAATAATTTTATGGCTGGAGGGAGGTCAACTGACTTAAGTGTCAAGTTTTATCCAGAATAATCAAGTGTACAATAGTCTCTTTTTGACGGTAAAGCTGTTGGAGACCCTTGCCTGTGGCCGGGTGGATCTGCCTTCGACTTAATCCGACTAGATACTCTAGATGAGTTGGGGGCTCCTCCTGCCCTCCATAGCCGTCCACAAATTGTGTGTTCACACTTTAAGCTCTGATGCTTTTCCCTTCGTCATATTTGGATTTGTTATTTTTGTCTTGGATCACACAAATAGTGTGCTTCTTTCATGTGGACTTAGTTGACTCCTCACGTAGATGGCTACATGTTTGAACACAAGCCTTTCAGGCCCTAGACAATATTATTATTGATAGCAGGACACCATCTGCTTTCTTCACCATAATCTGCTGTAGCACGTTTAGCTTCAGCGACCAGTTCATGAAGGTGAGTATTGAGCCGAGCCATGTGACCAGACGAGCTGTTGTTGAATTGAGGCCAAAGTTAATGGGATAGGCATGACTCAGGTTGACTTTGGCAGTCATATTGTGACAAAAACCGGAATCCCACAAGACCAAACTACACTACCACCAGAAACCAACCAACCAGCACACGAGTAAATAAAACAAAAACAAACAAAAGGCAGGAAAATAAAAACAAAAATGTAAAACAATGTCAACCAGCCCCCTGAGGAATAAGTTGATTACACTGAAAGCATCATTTTTTTCTGAGTGACTCAGCACTCCAGACACTGCCCCTATTCAGAGTCTATTCACTTACAATCTCACCCTGGAGCCACAGCCATGAGTTGTTGCCTGACATCAGTGGTTCTCAACCTTCCAAATGCCTCGACACTTTAATACAGGTCCTTGTGTTGTGGTGACTCCCAACCATAAAGTTATTTTTGTTGCTACTTTATAACTGTAGTTTTGTACTGTTATGAATCATAATGTAAATATTCGATATGCAGGATGTATTGGACGACCCCTGGGAAAGGGTTGTTCAAACCCCAAAGTGGTCACAACCCGTAGCTTGACAACCGCTGCCCTACATGGTTCCATCTCCCATTCAGCTGAGCTCAGTTTACCTTAAGGGTAGGGATTGGTGCCAGGGAGAAACTACCTGGATCAATTCTTCCACATGCAGATTCCTGTCCCACAGGTCAAAACCTATCATATCACTGGAGGGGGGTGGGCATCAACGTACTAAATATATGGTGATTCTGGGTCCCTTCTCATTGCACACCCCCAAAACTGGAGGCTCCCCCCAAGGTGCAATAGCTACCACTTCCACAGCTCCAGGGTGGCCATTCTCTGCTTCCTCCCATCTGAGTTCCGCAGTCCTCAGTCAAGGGTGCAGGCAACTTCAGGTTGGGGTACAGTTCGTTCTACTGGGCTTCTTTGTTAAGTCCATCTCATGTAGTCCCTGGGTTATGTCATGCTGCCTGCAAGGTGAGCATTCACGGTCATCACGGTGCTTAGTCCATGACGTGCTTCACTGAGGTTTGGGTAGACCCATATATATAGTTTTTACCCAGAAACATCAAATCTGGTCCGTCGTCCCCTAGGTTTCCTCTAGTCATTGTTTAACATCCCTTCCCAGTGTAATGTTACCTCTCCCCATTCACCCACCATACTCTTCAACAGAACTATCTGTTTTCTCCAAAGTGTAGCTGCTCCCCTCCCCTGGTCTTGGTTTGATTATTCTGGGAAGGTTCTCCTTCCATTCCTGGGGGGTGGGGTTGGGGTGGGGGG